>JMFS01041320.1:0-21402 GCA_000699545.1 Podiceps cristatus | reverse complement strand
GGCCTGTGCCGTGAGGGCTGCGGGGTCCTGCCGGCATGGAAGGAAATGATTTTACCCCCGGCAGCTGTAGCGAGGACTAGCAGTAAGTAACTTACCGTCCATAATAGACGCGCCGGGCTTTGATGGTACCCTGGCAGACACCCTACTTGTTGACACAACCCAGCGTTAATACTATGAGAAAATAACATCAAGGAGCGAAAACAAATCTTCGTTTTAACTCAGACATTTTCAAACTGCAGATTAGCACGTGCAGGTCTTCTTAATTGCGTTACTCACTCAGCGCAGTCTGGTTTTTAGCACCCTGCAAGGATCCGTACGCTGCTAACATCTTCCTTTGCTTTTGTTCTAGAGGTACAGCCTGCCATGGAGGGAACCAGGCAAACCAGGATTTGTCGTCCGCACAAGATAAGTGAATCCTCAAAGGTTTGTGCGTTTTGTGTTGCCTACCAAAAAGCAAATTACAGAAATAACAAGGTGGGGGGGAGGAGGGGTGTGTGTGTGTGTGTGTGTGTAAAGGCTCTCCTTTGAATGGACTGTTTTGGAGGAATGTGAATATTCTGAGCTTTTAAAAAGGTATGGAAACGGTGGTCTGTCTGCTCAAGTATTTTTGATAGAAGTTGCTACCTAGTGATTAGGAAAAAAAAAAAAAGGCAACAGCAGCGGCAAACGGGCATCTGCTCATCATGACTCATAACTTAAAAAAGAAGCCCACATCATCACAGCACAGTGTATTCTCTACACCAAAAATTCGGTTGTTAAATGCAGTGTGTTTGTCTTGGGAATTTTTCATACTGATGCATCTCATAAAATCCAAGTTAGTTACAGAGGCAAGGCTGGGATTTCTTTTTAGATTTAGTCTTTGTTTTGTACGAGTCTTGATCCTGCAAACGGAAGTTATTCCAGTGATCTCGAGACGCCTTCTTAGGTTTCTGTCATTAATTTTCTTTGCATAGAATTTCTGCACTAATACACAGATTTTAGTTAGGAATCCACAGAAGTTCATCTTGGGTAGCTCTTTATGCAGGTCATCAGGATGATGGCCTAAGATTTATGAGATGTTAATATCATCTGAATTGTTGGGTTCACTTTGTTTCATACCAGAGAAAACCGCTTTTCTGTTCTAGCGCGAGCACTAGGTCACAGAAGCTGCAAACAAGTACCTTGTGCTACCAAAGCAGCAAGGAAAGAAACTTCAGTGCCTGTATCTGTCTTGTCAGAGTTGAATGAGGCAGATCTCATTTTCTTTTGCATCCCTGATGAGTAGTGGTACTGCATTAACAGTCTGAAAGAAAGTGCATCTTTTGATACAAAAGAAGTTAAAATACAGCTCCTAACACAATTGACAAAAGATAAATAGGACTAATTTTTAAATGCATCTCTACCAGTGTAATCTTTCCCCGAGTGCTGATTCTGTCTGCCATTTAAAATGGTTTAGTCTGAATGTAATAATAATTCATCACATTAAATATTAATTAACTTGACAACATTGTTTTATTTTCTTGCTTAGACAGCAGCTGTCACTATCTGTTAAACTTAGAATTACTAGATAATGCTAAAGCTGTTCTACAGAATATAAATAGCTTGAGAAAGATTCTCATGCTTAGTATAAAATTAGTCTTGGTTTTGAAATGTGCAGCTATCAGCTTCTGTTGTTTGCTCACTGAACGAATGAACTTGCTAAGTGGCTGAAATATGTTAATATATTCTGAGTCCATCCAATGCCATGCGTAATGATCTTGTGCTTGATTTCTGAAGCAGCAGCAGTTTTACGTGGCAACAAGGATTTTAGGAGTACAAGTTGTCAGACGTATTTGCGGTCAGGATTATGCTGCCGACTCAACAGTAAATAGGGATCTCTGGCAAATCTTATATTCTGGTGTAATCTTGTTACGCATGATGGTGGTATTAGGGAATATTAGAGAGAAATGATCAGCCAGTTTACAGAGATGAGAGGGAATATGTTTTTGGTTTAATCCAGTAATTGTTCCCCATGAGTCAGATTCAGAAGAGGGTGCTGTAAAGTGTTAGTGATTGTCTGTTCATCCTCTGTCCTTCATCATAGTTGCCACAAATATGTGGTTTGTCCTTTGCCGTGTTTATTCATCATCCCACCTCCTCCACCCCACTATCTCTGCTTGGGCTCCTGTATGATATCAACATTTCTCAAACTCAGAAAAATGAAGATAAAAAACTTTACAGTCCTTAAATCCCATATTTTTTTTTTTTCTGTTACGGATCTCTGACAGGTTTATTGTTCAGTGGAAGTTACTTTGTTGCCTATGCCATAGATCCCATTTTAAGTTCAGAGATATGACGAGGCAATGGCTATAAGACAAATTAAAGAGTTTTGGCCCAGAAAACTTATAATTATTGAAGCCTCTTTACTTCGAATGGTTTAACTCTATACACTTGCATGTACAAAGTTACTCCAACAGAAGGCTTTTTGGCAGCTTAGTCGCCATTGTTTAGGAAAAAGCGTAAGCAAAACTAGAGAGAAACCACTCGGATATCACGGTAAGAGCAGCACATTTGGTTATTAATTTGGGTCTCAGTCTTGGCGAACTGCCTGTTGCTATACCCCGGACCGCTGAGAGGCAGACGTGGGAGGTCAGACTCCCAAGGCTGGCATGAGCTTGGGGTGACTGGCTGCCATCGTGTCTGGACGGTGGTGAGCTGCGTGCGTTAATCCTGGTTATCTCACCGTATAAAAGTGCAATTACCAAAGCCTGAGCACAGAGCGCATGGCTAGCGTGAGGGTTGTGTGCAGGTGAGAAAACTTGGCTCTAGGACTTGAACCTTTCCCATCCAGGTGGGTAGCGAGGTTGTCTCACCGTGATTTAACCAACCCGTTAGTGGCTTAGCCCGACAGCAGTAATCATGTGCTTTCTGTTTGGGAAACTGGGAAAGCCACAAATAGTTGGGATTTCTAGGAGAAGCAACAGTTTGGGGAAGGAAAGTTTGAATGCTTGAGGAGACCTCAGGTCATCTCTGTGACTGTTTTCAATGTAGATATAGACTGAGACACCTTTTCAGGGTGTCACTGCTGGGAATGCAGTCTGAGGGTGTAGAACTGGGCAAGACCCAGGGTCCTACACCCAGAACTGTTCAGAGCTAGCTGTGCTTCCTTTCCACCTCCTTTCATTGCTTACATGTTCTTACAGGTTCCGCAACTCTGCCTGTTGTGGATTTGGCAATTAAAGTTATGTATTTGCATTTAACTTAACCTGGGTTTTATTAAGAGAGATCACAAGGTAACTGACTGTACCATCAAGCACGCGATTCCTCCGGAATGAGGGTCATGAAAGCTGCTCCTTGACATACCGGGGTGACCAGCCCTTTCAATATGTCTTCTGCAGGACATTCAAGGGATAACAAAACCTTTACCATTTTGGTGGTTCTTAAGACTGGTTAACGCGAGTCTGAGAAAGAGTGAATACTGGTTGCCTCAAAAGCTCTGTGGCATGTACAACGTTGATGGGAAGAATGTCTGGACCAGAGGGATCTCAGAAGGGCACTTAACGGACATGTTCAGAGGGCACTCTCCCCTTTCTTTTAAAGAAAAATACTTAGTTGTATTCATTAAAACAAAAACTACCTCGGCTTCTGGAAGTAAGCAGAAGACTATGGGAAGAAGTTATCCACATGTGTGGCTTTGCACATAAATAAACAGCTATTATTTTTGAATGCAGTGTGTGTGTCTGGAATAATACGGGAAGAAAGAGAGGGATTTTGCCCTAACAAGCTTAGAAATGTGCAGTTCTGTAAAGATTTAAGAGGGGGTAGCTGTCAAGTAAGCACTAACCCAAACAATACATGGGCTGAATGAAACTTTGGCATCCTGCTGCGATTGTGTCTCCCATTCCAAATGTTTAGCGAGTAGCTTAGTGGAGAAGAACTCTGTAAGGAGTCATTTGGGGGACAAGTAAGAAAGGAAATGTTAGCAAGATGTCTCGAAGACAATGAGTGGAAGAGTTTCAGAAAATTGTGCCTGTATAAATCATCAGGGAGGAGGTTTGGATGCAGCATTGTGTAGGAGGTAGGAGTAACTTATAACAAAAAAGGGGAGTAGGAAGCAGCAAAAGTCTGCATAGGCCTTTCAAAGTGAAGGTGAGGAGCTTGGGGTCTTACTATGTTGCTTGCAACTGTTTCAAGTCAGAATTTATTGTGACTTCATGTGCACTTAAATGTGCAATTCTCGTGTATGACTGCATCTAATGGGAAAACACTTTGTGCACACCGAAATTTTCCTTGGCGAAGATAACGTCTGCCTGATACTGTGTGTTTATTCCAGGTGTACAGGTGGGATGACCACTCTAGTCTAGTTCTTCAGAGCCTGAATGAGCAGAGGCACCGAGGCCTCTTCTGTGACATTGTCCTTGTGGTGGATGAACAGAGAGTCCCAGCCCATCGGAACCTCCTCGCGGTTTGCAGTGACTATTTCAACTCTATGTTCACCATTGGTATGCGAGAAGCCCACCAAAAAGAGGTGGAACTTTTTGGGGCCTCTTATATTGGTCTGAAGGCTGTGGTGGATTTCCTTTATGGCAGTGAGCTGTCTTTAGATGGAGGGAATATCGACTATGTGCTCGAAACAGCTCACCTGCTGCAGATCTGGAAGGTGGTCGACTTCTGTTGCGAGTACCTGGAGAATGAAGTCAGTGAGGAGAACTATTTGTACCTACAAGAGCTCGCCTCGATTTACAACCTGAAGCGCCTTGACTCCTACATCGATTCTTTCATCTTGCAGAACTTCGGCACGCTGTCTTTCACCCCGGACTTCCTGCAGAACATTTCCTTGCAGAAGCTGTGCCAATACCTGGACAGCAGCAACGTGCAGCAGGAGTGCGAGCACGACTTGCTGCAGGCTGCCTTGCAGTGGCTTACCCAGTACCCGGAAAGGGAGAACGAGGCTTACCGGGTTCTGGATAACATCCATTTTCCCTTGATACCTAAAAGCGATCTCCTCCATCGAGTCAAGCCTGCTGTCTGCTCTCTTCTTCCCAAAGAAGCAAACTGCGAGGGGTTCATAGAGGAAGCTGTGAACTATCATAACAACGTCACGGCTCAGCCAGTGCTGCAGAACAAACGGACAGCCCTGCGGACCTGTGAGGAGAGGCTCCTCTTTGTGGGTGGGGAGGTTTCCGAACGGTGCCTGGAACTGAGCGATGATACCTGCTTCTTGGACATCAGAAAGGGGCAGTGGGTAGCAGAAACCCCTCTCCCTGCCAGACGAAGTCACCACTGTGTTGCGGTCTTGGGAGGCTTCATCTTCATAGCTGGAGGCAGCTTTTCAAGAGACAATGGAGGGGATGCAGCTTCGAGTCTCCTATATAGGTATGATCCCCGCTGTAACCAGTGGATAAAGGTGAGACTTAAGCTGTATTATTTCTCTGTTTAAAGTCCTTAATGTTTAGAGTGTTTTCTCCTTTTCGGTGGAAGGACAGGGCTCCTTAGAATAGTCAACGTGACACCACTTGCAAATGGAAAATCAAGTTATTGAAGTGGAGAAGCAGCTGCTCGAGTCTTTTGTGGGAATGCTGAGGTTATACACACAGCAAGAGAGTTTGGGGCAGATTATCAACTTCACTTGGGAACTGGGCATCTCTTCTGTGAAATTCCTGGTTAGCATCCACCAGCAACTCTTTCGATTACTTCTGGGAATAATGCTAGACCAGATTTACAGAAATGATTGCTTAGTTCACCTTTCTCAAGCAGTTGCGCATATAACTAAGTCCAAAATGGGTCTGATGCAAAAAGAAAATGTCTCTGACGCTTGTCAAATGTCTCTGTGCTCAGTATCTCTTAGAACAAGCTATTCACTTCCAGTCCTGCTGTAAAACCCTTCAGCCAGTGCAGGACCCATAAAATATTCCACTGTTCCTATATTTTGAACCAGTCATTCTCTGTGGCTCAGTTGTGGATTTGAGTGATTCCAATACATGTTTCTTGCAGAGTTTTGGAAGGAGGCCCATGTAACACAAACCTTTATAGAGTGACCTGTCTCGTAGATGCTTCCTGTTGCCCCTTTTTTGAAAACGAATGCTACGTACCATGCTACTGCAGAAAACCAAAAGTATTTTATGAATATAATGGTCAAAACCAGTAGCTCCCCTTTTCAAATAAATGGGAAGAAGCAGCTATCCTATCCTGGCCTCAGACATGAATATACCTTAAGTCATCTTGCTTACCAGATGTTTGAAGATGTCAGTATGTTATTTTTTTTGACAGGTTGCCTCCATGAGACAACGCCGTGTAGATTTCTACCTGGGAGCTATTACCGACATGCTGGTAGCTGTTGGTGGCAGGAATGAAAATGGGGCACTTTCGTCAGTTGAGACCTACAGTCCTCAGAAGGATTCATGGTCCTATATAGCAGGCTTGCCAAGGTAACGGAGATGTTCGGAAAGTTATCCTGTGTTTGAAGAATGGTAGTAGAGGGAGCTGGTGTGACTTCAGCTGATGAATGGGTATCCTCCCATTCATCCAGGGAGGCGAGGGGAAATAAAACCAACATGGTATCAGCAAGTAATGGACCATATCAGCATGTGGTGTTTGAGCAACCATCTCTTCCGGGCAACATGCCTCCTATCAGCTTGATTTGTCAAGGTTTTAATCTCTGTCCTGAGGTGTGGCTGCAGGATGGAAGGGAAGAGACCTTGTAATTTTGCTCTACTATTTTTTAAATATTTCTCCTGAGGTCACTTGAGTCTTTTCAGAGGCACTGTTTAGATATCAATCAAAGGATTTTATAATTTATTTGGCCTTACTTTGTCACCTTGGTGTGATTGTTTTCCTTGCAAGATGTTTCTCTCTGGCTGCTCAGGTTGGCTGTTGCCATCTTTACCTGTATGGCAAATACAGATAACCCTGGCAAATGTGACCTCTCTTTCTCTCAGTCTGAGTAAAAACTTAACTGCTCAACTTTTGAGAGGCTTTAGTACTGCAACTCTCCTTATAACAGCAGCACAGGACATTGCTTGTGTTGTTGGATCAATGTTTGAGTGGCGACTTCGTAAGAAAGGTACGATAGCATTGCATTTGCAAACAGCTCTTCGGGTTTAGTAATATTTCCCATCACGGAGATTGCAGGAATAATGGCTGTAGGGGTGGTATTTTCGTGATGTCTGAAACCTGCAAGTTCAGCAGCAGTTTTTGCTTTCTTACTGGCATCATGAACAAGATACTTGCAATTTGATGTGAGAGTTAAGGGTTTTTTTTTTTTCCTTACTCCCTGAGCTGCAGAGCCATAGGCACAGAAGCCTGTTGCCCAGTTCTATTTTGGGTAGGTGCTGCAATGCGAGTCTGATCCAGGCTAACAGCTGGGCTCGAGTGCTCTTCAGAAGCAGGATGCTTTTTCTCATTTTATTTCTGCTCACATAGGCAGATCTAGCAGTTGAGGCTGAACGCCACGATCTTTCCTGGGAAGCTGTGTTTGAATATCTTCGGTTCCTAAGCCTTTCTGTTCATTGGGGTGACCTATGAGACCCCAATAGAAATTGTAGCACAGCTTTTTTTTTTTTTCTTTTTTACACATTTTTCAAAGAGATGTAGATGTGACCTGACTGCCTTGTATGTTGTTAGAAAAGCACTCACAACGGGTGTGGATATTTTTTACTCATAAATGATCCTAGGGAAGCTTGCATAGTTGGCTTAAGCCAACCAGACTGTAAGCAGTCGAAAAAGGGGTGATTTGTCTGTGTTTTCCTACTGCTACCTATCTTTTGGCTTTCGGAAGCATTTAAAAGTTAACTTTGACGTGGGGGGTGTTAAATTTTTATTAGATTGCCTAGCTGATCAGCTTGGAGCAGGCAAAAGTGCCCCTTATGGGACAGACCCCGCTTCCACTGACTTGGCTGGTTGCCAAGCTGTGGGGTTAGGCTGTAGTACAGCGCCTAAAGTTACTGCTGCATCCCCCCAAAATAGTTCTGCATCCTCTCCTCCTGCCTGCTCTGTCCTCATCCCACGCTAACTGTCCCTCACACACCAGCTCAGGTGTTCGTGCAGCTGCATAGTGAACTAGATCGCTTCCCATTTTTCTGTGTAGCTGCTCTCTCGGATGTTACTATGTCTTTGGTTAGATCTTAATGGACACTTAATACCTTCAGATTTTCTCTTTTCAGTCCTCTTTCTCCCCTTGGAGACCTCTTGTGTTGGGCAGTATATTGTTTGCAGCAACCATTTGTCTGCCCAGAAGGAATAAAGCAAAAAGAGCATGATGCAGGTTGCAAAAGGCAAAAATCAGCGCAGAGGTGGACAACAGAAACCTTTCCGAATGCAGGGACAAGCGAACGCTGCTTGAGCTCATAGAGAGAGGGGTGGCTCTGGCAGGTGTGGGCAGCTGCTGGAAGGGATCTGGGCAGCCCTTTCCTGATGCACTTCAGATGGATTTGCTGACAGCAGAGGAAGGATGAGAGGGAATTTTGTGCTTTCTTCAAGACTAGAAGAAAGCATGCTGGTTACTGTTCCTTCTGTGCACTCCTGTCTTCCCTTCAGCATGCTCTTGATCTGATCTCTTTTCCTCCCCACTAGATGCTTCTGTTCCTTTTTACCCAACTAACGTCTTCCCCAGCCCCATTCTAGCAGTAAGTCTTTTCTCCTCATGTAGGGGAATGCAGAAGTTCCAGTCTTCTGCTTCCTGACTGCCTGATCAGGCAGTGTTTCCCAACATAGCTGCCTTGTTTCCTGCATTTTTCTGGCTTCTTCCCTCTGAAGAAAACACATGTGGGTTTTTTTGTCCTCTTGGGTGCATGGCCACCAGAAACAGGCTCCCTGCCCATGGCTCTGGTGTTGTTTCTGACTGCTCTAAGCCAGCAACTGCCTGGAAGAGAGTTCCCTGGAGTGACAGGCGCACGCTGAGGTCATTCTGGGGGTGTAGGCTTGTGTAGTGCATTTTTTTGCTGACTCTCAGAAGTTACATTTCTTAAAGCTTCTACTCTGAACATCCAGAAAATGGCAGTGTGGTTGTGGGTTTTTTGTTTGTTTGTTTTCTTTTTTCTTTCCAAGGGCTAAGGCTTGCTGTGTTTGTAGAGATTTTCAGGGGAAAGGCAGTGGTTGCGTCCTTGAATACACACACCTCCTGTCCGCTGCCAAATCCCATGTCCATGTTGCTGGACACAGGCAGAGTCATGCTCGTCTGATGAAGAGCTTTGCAAGCTCTTTTTTCCTCTCTTCTTCCCCCTTCCCGCCCCAGCATGGTCAAAACAACAAGTTTTCCCTAACCACTTTCTTGGAAGGAGCTGAGCTGTTTTGCCTGAAATAATGCTTTCTCACTGGAGCAGAAAACCCAGCATCTTGAGGCAGATGCTTAACGTGGAAAACTTCAGCCAAGCTATCTAAAGGGTGAACGTGGTCCAAGTCTGCTACAAGTAAGTTTTGCCTGACTCTTATTCAGGTCCTGGGTTGTGGGATAACTTTCCCATTCTTCAGAGAGGTCCTATATTTTTTTTCACTGTTTTCCCAGGCTCTTTGGGAACAGTTGCTGCCATAGTTTCTAGCCCGGAAGGGAGCAGCGGTGGCAGACAAGCTTGGCAGAGCAGAAGTATATGCAATGTGTTCTCGTCGTGAATAGACCATGAAAAAGTCTGCTGCAGACATCAGTGAAATTAATTGAGTGGCCCTAGGTTAAAGTTTGGCAGAACAACTGAAAGCTGTTGTATGAGGAAATGTGTTGGAGCAGGTTAGCAAATGATGATATCTGCTCTGCTAGTTGTGTCATGAATAGTCTTGCAGGGTTGCAACAGGTGGACACTGAGGTTCCGAGCAGCCACAGCTCGCCTGGACTTTGGTTGGAGTAGGGGATTCCCAAAGCTTTATCGCGTTAGGCCAAGCGTTCTGTTTAAGAAAGTAAATGGTAGATTTTCTGGCATTTACTGAATGGTATTACTGTGTCAGAAACTGTAATTTTGGCAGCATTCTATCTAGGTAAGTCATTCAAAATCGGCAGTTGTCTCTAGCAGATGTTCTGAATCGGAACGTCTTTCTCCTTAATGCTTCTATCTTTTTCTGGCCACTCTTACAGATAACGCTGCCAAACGCTTGATGCTTTCTGTTGGAGGATGTCTGGGCTCGTATTGAAGTGGCGTGTTCTGTTGCTCGTTTAGAAATGCCCCTGTTTGAGCCTCAGGGCTTGCAGAAAGGATTCTTATTGATTGTTTTCAATTTGTGCCTTGTACTTCATGCAGTTTAATGTGAAGCTGGGTATGTGCAATTTTGGATGAGCTTTTCAGAAGTCAGGCTAAGTGAAGCACCTCTAGTGGGTTGCAATGGGTAATCTCCCTATGTTGAAAAACCAACAAATTGATGGTCGATTTGATGCTTCAGATATGATTGCCTCTTTCCAATGACTCTTGCAGCTATTGCTGTTCACTAGATATACCATTGATCGAAGCAGAAAGAAAAGCGTCAGTGCTTTTGCTGTAGCTGTCTATGCTGGACTGCTTGCATGTACTTGACAGAAAATGTCTATTGCTTGCTTCCCTGTACAGAATTCCACTTTTCAGATAGTGTAGGAAAACATTTAACCTACTCTCCAAAGGTCACTGAAGTTTTTCTTAACTTACGGTCATTTTTTTTTTTTTCCCAAATGCCGAATGTAATGTGATTGCTGTCAGCAGTACAATAACCCTGGGCTTTGTGTTGGATTCCATGTCATTGCTCTTTTCTCCTTCTGACTCCTCAAAACTATCTGTTCCCTGACACAGCCTCCTCGGTGGAGAGCACTGCATGTTCTCCAGGTAGCTTGCTGGTTAGATATGGGTTTAAAGTCAAGTGCAGTTTGAGAAAGAAAATGAATTCAAGTTGTCCATGCCACTTCCCAGATAGGTGGTTTGCTTTTTAAGACCCGTTACTGCGTATATAGAGACACAGATTGAACCAACCAGACTGGGTGCCACTGGAGGCTTACGCTCCCAGTTCTTGTCTGTCAGAGACCACAAACAAGGCAGAGCAGCATCTCTGTACACTACACCTGCCCTAGCATTTCTGGCAGGCGCAAAAGCCGAAGTGTGTGTACTCAGTGTATTTCATGTCAAATGGAAGCACTGAACATGAGTTACGTGCTTCCCTGGTTAGGCAGATTGTGAACTGTGGAGTTTGAGTTGGCATTTTGGATGAAGTCTTGTACCTACGCCTTAGCCTTCTTTTTTTTTTGGTTTTTTTTTTGTTTTTTTTTTCCCCCCCTGAGTGGCTAAGAAGCAGTACAATACCAAAGTCATCTCTTCAAGGTCTCCATGGATGGTGCTCCAGCCCCTATAGTTGTAAGGTCTGTCCTGGCCACTCAGCATTCTCAGCACACTCAGGCCAAGTGTGTCAAGGATTTTTCCATGTTTCTTGTAGCAGGAGCCTGTTAAAATATCTGATTCAGACACGGGTCAGGGATCAGAAGCTTCAGTAGGCATCTAGAATAACAAGCATCTTTTAGCTTTTCTCCAAAGTACTTTCAGGGTAAACGCAGGGTTTTTCTATTCTACCTTTTCCCTTGGCACAAAAAGCGCTTGGCACTTAGGTGTGTGGAAGCAGTTATGATACCGTTTGTGTAGCTGAGACAAACGATTAATAAGTGAAATAAAAACAGCCCAAGGTTCTATCCACGTTGAGTTTCCAGCATGTTCAGGCATGGTTCAAAAGCATTCCAGCCTCAAGTAGGGTTAATGTAGGTTTGTCTGCCATAGAGGTTGAGTTGCCTTGAGTCCTTGTCTACAAAGGATGGTAGTAGAGGCTCATGAGTCCAGCGTGATGGTTGTATCCCTCTGCAGCCCTTTGAGTATTAAATTGTCTGGGCTTTTGGTACCAGTGTGTGAGCCAATTTGCTGTGGCTGGGGCTGCAGCTACGTCTTTTGACACCTCCCCCACCTCAAAAGTAAAAGAAAGGCCGGTGCTGGAAGGGTATGTTCAAAGAAGCCGAGGCTGTCCGTCACCTTAGCATTCCACTCCTAAGAGCTCAAAGGGGTTCAGGAATATCCTAGGGTGAAGTTAAGAACAGCCTCAAGAATGAGGTTTGCAGTGGCTTTATTATAGTTCATCCAAAGGGATTTTCTCTCTGCCCTGTGGAAACAACATCCACAATGTTGGTTTTTATCATCTCATTTTGTCTTATTTCAAACATGGGCTCAGATCTATGATTGACTGAGGTCTGTTGCCTTGTCTTGGTCTGACAAAAGAAGTTATCACCTGTATAGCAGAAGCAGTAGAGCGGATGGATAGCTCATGAAAAGGAGACTGCATGTATCGTGACTGCAAATAAACTGGGCTTTGAGCACTGCTGGGTAAGAAACATCATTCATGATCCTGAAGCTGTGGAAAGGGAATGCAGGAGTAGTTTTTGTGTTGGTTTTTCTTGGTTAATCGCTACTGGTAAGCCTGAGAGGTATCATGATTATTTCCTCTTTCTGTCATAGAAACCCTTGCTGAGATGTGGATTTTTTCCTCTCTGGCCCTCTCAGACTGATCCAACCCAAGCACTGGAGCAGGAAAATGGGAGTGAAGGCCATGCCAACTAGAGCAGGATGGGTTGCTTCTGTTGTATGACACACTGTAGAGGATGCCTTAAAAAGTGATTGTCATACCTTAGCGCTCTGTAGCGACCAGGTATGAAAAGGATGCCTTAAAAAGTGATTGTCGTACCTTAGCGCTCCGCAGCGCAGGGTGAAGCAGTATGAATAAGAGTAGTTACTGGGTAACTAACAGGATTAGGGACTCTTCTGTCTTTAGTTACTGTTTATGTTCTTCTGTAGTACCAGTCCTTGTTGAGTGCTTGTGTATCTTGATCAAATCCCTAAGTCCTAAGTCGGATCATTTTTGTTTGCCTGTCCTAGGTTTACCTATGGCCATGCTGGAACAGTCTACAAGGAATTTGTATACATTTCAGGAGGCCATGATTACCAAATTGGCCCCTACAGAAAAAACCTGCTGTGTTACGATTACCGCACGGATGTTTGGGAGGAGAAGAGGCCAATGATCACTGCCCGAGGGTGGCACAGCATGTGCACCTTACAGGACAATATCTACTCCATTGGTGGCAGCGATGACAACATCGAAACCATGGCTCGTTTTGACATCCTGAGCGTGGAGTCGTACAGCCCTCAATGTAACCAGTGGACCAGAGTTGCTCCTCTGTTGCAAGCAAACAGTGAGTCAGGGGTGGCAGTTTGGGAAGGCAAAATTTATATCCTCGGAGGCTACAGCTGGGAAGAAACGGTCTTCTCCAAAACGGTCCAAGTTTATGATAAGGAGAAAAATAAGTGGTACAAAGGAACTGACTTACCCAAAGCAATTGCTGGTGTGTCTGCATGTGTCTGTGCATTGAAACCCAAAACAGAGGACAAAAAGAAAAAGACAAAAACAAAAAAACACCAAGATCGAGGAAGATGACTACTTCTGGATAACCACCCTTTGGTGGTGGACTCCAAAAGAACCTTGTATTTAATCATTTCTATCTAACCTTGATTCTTTCTTTTTCTTTTTAAATGGGGGAGGCATCTTCTGAAGCCTCAGAAAATGTACAGTTGAATGTGGTTTTTGGATTAAGCTCATGTTTAAGGTAAAAGCAACAAAAGAAACCAAAAAACCCCTCCTATTATATAAGGGGTGGTACGGCAAGAGAGGTTATTCTGCCCTCCCGAATGATAAGGCTTAGTCTTTTACTTCTGAGGTTCATGGCATTTCCACATACATCATATTACAATGACATTTTAAAAATAAGGTTAAATCTGTGGCTGAGACAATGTCAAGGGGGAGGAGACAAAGTAGTAACTGGTTTGAAGTTACAGAGCAGTTCAAAGGAGTTCCGAAGCAACTGCTAAGAAAAAAGGAAACGGATCTTGGATTTTGTAAAAATTGAATTTTTGTAATGTTAAATGTCATTTACAATGCATTCTTGAGTTGTTAGTATCAGATTTCTGGAACACGAGTGTTGAAAGAGAATATTGCTTTTCGTGAATGCAGGTCAGATCAGTTTGAAGAGCGAATAACTCGTTTTAGGAGTACGAAGACCTTAGTGTGTGGCTGAAGAATAGATGGGATTGACTTGGGCTTGGATTGTGAACTTCAAAATCTGGGAAAGGTGACATGACTTTTGCATCCCTAGTTGTGGCACTTTTCATATCTAAACACGATAGCAAGTTCAAGTTTTTCTTAGGCTTTAAAACATGCCCTAGAACGAGGGGGGGAAAAAAAAAATCTTTTGAAGAACTTGAAAGAAGATTTGAGGATTTGGCTGGAAACTGTACAGTTTGCCTTGGGCTTCAAAGCAGATGGAACTGATAGAGCTCCGTGCGAGTTTGGGGTTTGCTGAATAGTGTAAGGGTGGGGAGGATCCTTCAGGTGAACTTGAAACAAGCAGCTGTCCCTCCCCGGCCCTGCCAGGCTGTAGGAGCTGGGATCCACTTCCCTGAACTCACGTCTCCCAGTGGTCACCATAGCCAGTGTGAGCAGGGGCCCAGACCGGACTTCCCTGCTGTGAAAAAGCTTATTAACCCAGGATGGTTAATTGGGGTTCGGTAATCCTGAAGAACAGCAACTTGTTTTTTCACCTGAGCTAATAGGGCTCGCTTTCCTCTCCCCCCCTGCGTGTTCAAAATGTCTTTTCATGAGAGTAGCCTTTTCTAATGGCTTTGGCAGGGACTCGAAGCCACGGCTCCTCAGGCGTGCAACCGAACGCCTTCCCCAGCGAGACAGGTTTAAAAGGAAGAAACCCAAAACATACTCAGGACTGTGCTTGGGACCCAGAGAGTGGGGCCAAACTGAAAATCGTCTGTTAGATGCTCTGTGTCACGCTATCCTCTGCGTACCAAGTAAAGACGTTTCCGACCCAAGTGTTAGTCCGCCCTCTACAAACACAGCTGATTCTGCTGCAGATATTAAAATTCCCCGACCGTCTGGCCAGCTTTCAGGCGTTCACCCTGGGGCATTTTACATACGCACCTCCAATTTGCAAGAAGTCGATCACCAGCAATCTGATACCATCACTTCAGTTAGTGTAATAATGCCAGGCCGCAGATTAATATTCCTCCTTCCCAAAAGAAATTTGTAGCAAGTTTTTAAAAACAACTTTTATACTTTTTTATAACACATTTTGCTAACTCAGTCTCTTGTTTGCCATATATTATATTACTTACTATAGAAGCTACTGCTCTGTAAGTGTGACCCCGTTGTTGCCGTCGGGAACTCAGCATTTGATGGATCTTCTAGTCTTTGTGTAGTTGGTCGGGATGTGATGCAGCTGTTCCAGCAGCATTTACATTCTCAGCATTGTCCGGCAGTCAGCTATAATTGTGACTATTGTACGGCCTCTTCCCCGATAGTCCAGCTTGCCAGACATGCTAATAACACGCTTTATTTTTGGCTATTGGTGATCGGCTGAGTGCATTTCAAGGGCTTTGGTTCAAAGTTCTGCTGGAGAACTGTTGGTGGTTGGTGTTACTTCTTCCTCAGTCGTCCCTTCACAGCTCCCTTATGCACCATAACCGTGTATTTCAGATTTTTATTTTTTTTTTTTTTTTTACATCTGGTGTACATACAGTTGGTATCCTGATACCTTTTTTTTTTTTTTTCCCTAACTATTTACCTCAATAATTGGAAAACACTAAGAAAACATTCTTGCACTTAATTTCATTTGAAACTCTTATAAATTAAAGAACTCTTAGATATATTACAAAAACATGTTTGTATTGAAAGAGGTACCTCTGGAGTGCAAGGAAGTTACAGGTTTCTTCTTCAGTGCTATGAAAGGATTTAAGAAAACTAGTTTAAATTAATTTTGTGAAACTCCTTGAGGTTTTTTTGATGTTAAAAAAAAAAAAAAAACAAAAAAACCAAAAAACCAAAAAAGCCTTGGGAGTTAGTCTTTCATTTACATTAATGGTTTTGTTTCAAAGCCTTTGTACACTGCATGAGGTAATGGTTAGTCTTTTTTATCCTAAAAATAAAAAAAAAAAAACAACACCCACAAAAAACACCCCCTCCCCCCCAAAAAAAAAAACCCAAAGCAAATCAAAACTTTTGGTTATGACAAATTCATTAGTGAGCTGTTTGGGGGTTTTTTTAGATCTGAAATCCTTGCTATGTTGACTGACAACTGCTTAACTTTTGGGGGCATTTTCATGTGTAAGTATAGAACAAAAATTTCAAGGACTTGCTTTGTTTCTGTTAATGGGTTGCTTGTTACTATATCCCCCCTTTTAATGTGTTTATGTATTACATTAATGTCTGGAAACAATAAATCCAGTTTAGAATATTCTGTTCATCACTGTCTGACTTGTGTATCGATTTAATTGAGGTTTTCCTTTTTGATAAATTGGAAAGAGGTAATGTGATTATTTTTAGGTGGTGTTTGATAATGGGAATATTTCAATAGGCAGAAGCTAAATGTAACAATACGAAGTAGAAATAGAACTTCTTTTGCTAATCCACCCTTTCTGCCTCATGCTCCAAACCAGAGAGTCAGAAATTACTTTTCACATTTTTTGTGGCTGTGACAGAAGTCCCAATCTGCTTTGTATCTTTGTAAGATAGTGTTTAATGGGGAGCAGATAAACACAGGTATGACTTCCTAACATTAAACCTAATTGCATAGGCAAAATATAACCTCAGTACTCATAAAAGTAAGCTTTATTTTTCCCAGTCCATTTATCGTCCCTTCAAACCCAGAGGCTATAGGTGAGTATGGGACGTCTCTTTTGTTATTAGAGGTCACTGGCGTATTGTACCTGTTGTTGCCGTCAACATCTTTCCGTTATTAAAGGACCAAATGATTACTGTCTGCATCTCCGAGACCCACGGTATCATGTGTTGCTAAAAGCAGTCTGGCAGGGTGTCCCTTGATTTTGGATGTCGTGTACCTAGATGCGGCTTATCGGTTGGAAAGTGTTAGGAGATAGCAGATGATGCTTGAAAATAAACGGCCAAGTGCTGAACTGCTTTGTGAAATTGGTGTGCTGGAATTCTGCAAAAATGAAAGGATACGCAGGAGCTGAGTGGATTTCTGCTTTGATTTCTGTAGTCTGAACAGCCCTCTCAGCGAGTAATTAAGATCAGTAGAGAAAAGACAAACCCTCCTGGCCCACACTCCCAGGGACTCGGCCCAGCTCCTGCATCTGTACGTGCCACTGCCTCGATCTGCAAGTCTTGTAAAACACTTTACCTCTTGTCAGGAAGCACAGCTCTTTCTTCCTGCCCTGGGGAAGAATAACTACTGCTCTACCTCATTTTTAAAACGCTTTCTATTGCCAAATTCTGAGGAAGGCTCATTTTACCTGACACAAACCAGCTACCAAAAACCCGAGTTTTTCTCTCCCCACACTTCCCTGTCTGTATTTTGGCATCAGCATGTCAAGGAGCTGCTGCCTGTAACAGAGACACTACGTAACATAAATCCCTGGAGATATGCTGAGGAGAACCTACTCCATGGTGTGAGATGCAGTTGTTTTGAAGGCTTGAGAAAGAAGCTGGAAATATTTTTGTTCTCACGTTGAAATCTTAAATGGAGAAAAATGTGCCTGTTTCCACATGCTGTTTAGGATTCAGTATTCTTACATGACAGCAAAAAAGCGCCTCATGTCTACAGAATCTAAAGAAGTAATTTAACGTTTAGTATTCTTTCTGAGAAGCAATTCATCTTGCAGAAAAAAAAAAGTCCAGATTCTAATTGTGACTCTTACTTTGCTGATAGACCTTAATGAAGCTCTGACCTGTAAGAAGTTTGGGGGGGTGATGGGGGGGGCAGGTAGAAGCTAACGTGACAAGCTTTATGTATTATTTTGTTTCAGTTTCTTGTCACATCTCCGTTCTCTTCTCGTGAATGTAATAATGAGAAGATAATGATGCCTTCACGAACGTACAGCTTTGAGTTATCTTACGGACCAGGTCGGGGCAGCTGCGTCCCCATCCAGATGCGAGGTTCTGCCACTGCGCTGTGCGAGTCAGAGCACGGACGAGCCTCAGCTACTTAGTTTCCTTCTCCCTTCTGATAACTGCTGCTAGGTGAGAGACACAGCCCCGCAGCGGGTTTGCTGATACCTCACGCGTTGTTTAGCATCACATAGGCTCTTTCTGGAACTCAGAGTAGCTTTGGGAAAAAATGTACCTTTGTTTTTATCCTGATGGGTTCAGTGCCAGAACACGAAAGGAAGGTGAGATTGAGGCCTGCAGGTTCTTTTGAGACTGCAGCCCTAAAACAAACAGTTACATGAGAAGAGAAGGCTGGTCTTTAAGGTAAGGATGAATAAGTGACAATTCAGCCAAAAGTCTGCATAGATCATTGAAACACTGAACATAGGGAGTCAAGCGCCCACATAATCTACTGAAGGCTTGTCCAGACTTCAAATTTGTTTCAGGTCAACTTGAACTCGTCCGTGCTTAAGTTCCTTACATCAACAAATTAAATGTATTTGTTACAAATTTTCAGCAAATTTAGGAACGCAGAGTTTGAAGTCGGGTTTGCATTAATGCGTTTTTGGAATGAACCACCTCCTGTTGGTGTCCTGTGTGGCGCTGCTCGATGCTGCTGCCTGCATAACCACTCCTGAGCTGCTGCTGCTCTCTCGACTTCCCTTGGTAAACACTGGGACACCTGCAATTTGGCCACGGAAAGTTCAAAACTTACTCTGCTGCGAGCTTGCTTCAGTACTCAGGGTACTCTGAAGTCTGGGGCGTTGGGAAAACCTCAGGACTGACTTCTGTTCCTTCTTCATAGGCTCCACATCATTTAACAGCTTTTGTGCCCCGTGACCACCGTGAAAGCAGCTCGGTTTATCTCTGGCAAAGCTCGCGGTGGCTCGGTGGACCTTAGGCTGGAGGAGCACTGTCGCAGCTGCGTTTGATAGACTACACAAGTGACACCTCCGTCGTGGATGCTGACCTAGCGTGGGCTGGTTTCCTACCAAAAAATAGGAGCCTCCTGACCCCCGAGCAGCAGCCCCTCTCTGAGGTCCAACCAGGGAAGGTGGCTGCTGCCTGTGAATACTTTGTGGTAGGCAACGGTGCGGATGGGGTGAAAAGAGCTTGCCCCCCTGCTATTTTTGTGCCATTACGGGTAGGAAGCTGGAACCACTATGGTCCCTCAGACTCCTGGTACTTTAAATAATGTTTCAGGGTTTTCTACACAGCAGCCACCTTAGCTTTTGTGTCTTGGTCTCCCCAAACAACGGTATAACGCTGACTTTTCTATCTTCCCTGTTGAGTCTCACAACCAGTATGACTGGAGAAGTAGCAAAGCCCTTATTGCACCTAGAAACTATGGGGATAAAGATCTGCATCTCTGCAGAAAAAGTCTTCAGAGCTCCCAAAGGTCTTAGCACTAGGAGGAAGCTTTACATGGACAGCAGTAAACACCCCGCAGTGATCCAACTTCTTGCAATGCTACAGGCAGGTATTCCCATCTATTCCTGAAAAAATGGACCCACAGGATCCTGGTTGCTTCAGAAAAGTCATACGTATAGGTCCTTCACTTCCTGGGCACTGTCAAGAGCACAGGTCTTATGATCTTCTGGAATCATGAGGAGTATGGCACGGACGGGTTGAGCCATTCCCAAGCATGGTGCATCTAGAATAGGATAAGGACAATTACAGCAGTTATGGGGGGGCAGCTAACTTGGGAGTACTCTATTCAGCTCACTAGCTAAGGTCAGACAATCCTTCCTTATTTCCATAGCCATGGACGTCATTTGTTGTTGATCAATTTACAGAATAATTAAGTCAGTACCACATTGTTGGGAGCGTTACTCTTCGAATCTTAAGAACATGGATACATAGAAAGAAAAATACAGCACCACTTTTTTAAAGTCAGAAAAGCAACATGTTGTTTGGGAGCTATAATTGGCAGAAAGGACAGAAGAAAATAAAATTGATTTGTGCAACGTGCAGGAATGAAATAACTGACCACTAAAAATGGCAAAAATGAATGGAAAGACAGAACTGAGGCAGAAACTTCCCAGCAGGTAAGTTTCTTCAAAGCATACTATTACAATAAAACTTACAAAACTTTACATTATTACAAAATACTGTGGTAAAATGTTAACAGACTTCACAGTGAAACTGTGTTAAGACAGGTTAAAATTGAAGGTGTTTTAAATATTGCTGAACTGTGAAACAGTGACATCCTTTCTGCCCATTTCACCATCAGCTGCAGCTTTTAACAGTATTGGTATTTGAATTACCTGGTTTTCATCTGCAGGCACTGTGCTCATTTGTATTTTCAGCTGTTTGAAGGGGCAGACTTTCCAGCAAAAACAGTCAGTTTACTTAGGCGGTATTGTGGGCAGAAGGGAATTTTGCCTTCAACCAGAGGAGGTAGGTAAGGGTTTTCACTCCATTATTTACCTTGTAAATTAAACTCCCAAGGCAAGAAGGGGTTTCAGATGTTTGAAATGCTGTATGCAAAAAGCCTATACATTTGTCTCCCTATTTTGTTTCTCTCTTTTCATACAGACCTTTTCTTCGCTGCTAGGTCTCTGCCTTAGGACAGAAGAGTAACACTTGCTAGAAACAAAAGAAAGGGAGGGGCAGCAGGGTGTGTCAACCAAAATGACAGAAGCTGATACAGAAAATCATTTACTGTCACATTCCTTCCCATTACTGTCATGAGCACACTTTAAGTGTTGCACTTCATAAAACTGCAGGGAAATGTCCTTATCATAGATCGGCAGATGACGTCTTCTTCCCGCTTTCAGTGAACCTCTTCTCCAAACAGCCAAAGACACAAAGTTCTTGATTTCCTTATCTTCAACTTTTACAGTAATACCAAGCTTTTGCTAATGCTTACTCTCCAATTGAAGTAGACTTTTGCAGGATTCAGTAGTTTAAGTAAAGAAATACGGAGTAAATTAGTGATTAATGGATTCTTGCCTGGGGGTTTCAGGATTCGGCTATGACTCAGTCCTCTCAAAATCATGAGATTGGCTTAGTCACTTGATCTTTTTTTCCAGATACAAATGCTGAACCCATTCCCACTCTCGTTATTTGGGACAGACGTGGGACAGCTTCGCTCTGCCGGCGCATGGGCACGCAGCCTGCCTCTTGCCTGCTGGAGTAACCCTCAGCGCACGGCCTTTGTTACAGACTTCTGAGGTGAACCCACAAAGAATTCCTTGGGGCAGCCTGCCTGCCCGCATTTTTTTCAGCTGTTTCTCCCACACGGCACTACCTTACTCCGGCAGCACAGGGCCAGCTGCGCGCCCTTGCCCAGGTTACACAGTTGGGCCAACGGCTCCATGGCTGCAGCTCCAGCAACATGGGACCAAGCTCCCGCCGCTGGCTCTGGAGGCGGCAGGCTCGCCTCAGCCCGGGCCCGCCTCACGGCAGCCTCGTGACGAACCGCCTCACGGCAGCTCCCCCGCTCCAGACGATGCTTGGGGGCTGAAAGCGAAGGTTTTTTAGCAGCCTCGCCCTCCTTCCCGCCTCGGGCGGCCC
>KL265004.1:25279-36907 GCA_000699545.1 Podiceps cristatus | reverse complement strand
GGCGCTCTCGGCCCATCCTGCCTGGTGGGGAAGGAGCCAAAGTCCAGCTCAGGTGCGAGCAGCTGGAGGCAGGAATATGCACAATGAGAGGAAACTGGGTACATCGCCTTTGTAAAACTAAATAAACACCACATTTGGAAAAAAAAAAGGCCCCCCCAAACCGTCTTGGACAAAATCCTTCCCTCAGCACCCAGCAACAGTGGGTTGCAGAGGCTGAAGTGTTTTCCCACTGAAAGCATGGCAGCGGTTGGGAGCTTTCTCTACAGTCTACAAATAAACAAAACCCAGGGAGTGTTTTGCATTCAATATAGTTAATCACAGTTGGCTGAATGTTTATATTTTTCTTCACTGTAAAGGCATTCTTGGTCCGCCTCCCAAACAGCTTGTTTTGTCTATGAGATTTAATCTTGAGTGGCAGGACTAGGCGTAAAGACAAACCTAAAAACAATTCTTATTTTTCTATAGCAAGATGTCAGGATGTAAAAGCCAACTTCCCTGCAAATAGCCCCCTCAGGCTGGTGTGCACAGGGCTTCTTGCTACGATTTCCAGTCTGCCCTGATACGGTGGCCCATGAAGTGGCTCATTTCACTCAGTTTTAACTCAAAACCTGTTTGTGAACTGCTCTTCAAATAGTCTAAACAACTTCAGACAACTAGAATTCAACGCACGTTGGACCAGTTTCCAGCCCTAGCTCCTCCCTGAAGAAGCATCTTGTTTGTATACGGGGAGCATTGGCTCCAGAAACACAGCCTACTTTCAAATCCAAACATGGTTTTTCTTCAAGGCAACATCAAGGTACCTTTCATAAAAAAGAAAGGACGATGCAGTATGCCTGTAGTGCTTCGAGTACTCAAGCTACTCTGCTCAGAATTAGCTCAGGCAGTTACTCAAGAGCACTGTGTTGTACAGGCATCAGCCACGTTTTTGCAGTGGTTCCTACCAACACGAGCAAGTAACTGAAAACGTGCTGGATTTATGTCTTTGCACTTCTGAGATCTGAAAATGGTTAGAAACAGAGTGTCTGAAATCTCACCTCTTCTGCCCTTCATTTTGTTTCCATATGCGATTGCCTCTAAACCATCTTGAAAGGTAGATAGTATCAGGTTGTGCTTGGTTGTGCTTAGATCTGTATCACAGGTTTTAAAAAAGTTAATAAAACCACGTCAAAGTTGCCTGAGAGGTATGTCTGCAGGTCATTTAGTCTAACTTTTCGCTTGAAGCAAGACTATTACCAGTTGCTAGATCAGGGCTGCCACAACTTTGCCTACTCATGTCTCATAAATCTCCAGGGAGATGCTCCAACTTTTGGAGGCACCTCTTCTACTGCTGGACTGTCTCTTCTTGGTGGAAATGCTCTGCCCTGGGCTTGGTATCCTGGAGATTTGTGCCTGTGATAGTGTTGTCTCTGGAGGAAGAAGTTTTGGTAAAAGTCTTCCCTGTAAACACGATCTGACAGCTTGAAGGAAGAAGTCATGAAATTCCCTGCAAATTCATTTCAACAGCTTCCTGCAGCTCCCCTAATCCTATGTATGTAGCGCTAGGCATAGGTAAATACTTCTGGTATTTCTTTCCCATATGTGCTTTAAAATCAGTAGAAGTTGTTCTTAGCAAAGATGGGGTCTGTACAAATCAGGCGTTATGTGATGCTGGCAACCTCCAGCACCTTCTGAGAATTTTCTCTGAGATGCCTTTCAAGTACAGGACCTGGTTTCTGAGCTTGCTCCATGGTACCTCTGGGGCAGAGAAGAGAAACAACACTTCACCTGGTATAGCTAACATGGGGACTCTTCTGCCAGAGTGTATCGCAATGATGAATACACAGTTGGATTTGACAAAGGGCCAAATAATCACATGAGCCATTTCTAAAACACCGGAATAAAAGTAATGCTAAATTCAACGAAACGGTGACTACAAACGAAGAAATACTCCTGTCATCCACGAACAAGCATGAGAAACCAGGTGATTAGATTATTTTGGAATCTCACTTTCTTATGAAGTACCCCAGCACCGGCTAATGTCAGAGACAGGGAACTGGATTCGACTGAGCAACGTCCTGACAGACACCACCCACCTCCTCTTCCAAAGCCTGGCACCTCTGAGTGCCGGCCGCAGCCTTGCTCTGAAAAGCCTTTTCCTCGGGAGCGGGCATTTACCCAGCTTTGCATGAGCAATCCATGTCGGTGCTGAACACCCATCCACTGGAAGAGAGGATCAAGTTGCGGGGGTTTTTCATGCAACCTGCCCATAATTAGCCTCAAGCATGGCTGAGTCACTCACAAGAGTCCCGGGTGCTATTAGGACCAGACACGCCACGGCCCAATGTATAATTATACCAACCACCACTGTGCGGAAACTGCTCCATTTAGCTATCTGACCCCATTAGACAGCAGCTGTTATTTCTTCTTGGCTACAAGTGCTGTGGGTGCTCTGAAGAAGACGAGTCCAGCTCTCACAGCACAACCCGCCCCCCCCCAGCTCACCTCTTTCTTGCTGAGAGCAGAAGATGCCGTCCCGTCTCCCGTCTCTCCTGCGGGCTGCTGGAGAGCACCCCGACGGTCCAGAGGCAGAGACACAGCACCTGCTGAGTACAAGGGACAGGGAGACGAGTGCGGGAAGTCTAGGAAACTCAGCATACTACCGTACCTTCTTCAACAGAAGGCCATGGTGAAGCAACCACTGAAACAAGCCGCGGCACTGAAGAAATATAAGAAATGAGCTGTTTCTATAATACTGATTTTTATCTGGACATTTTGCTTCCCCTTCTCATAACAAAGACAGAAAAGTTGGGAGGGGAAGCTGGTTGCTGATGGCCCCTGAGCTTTTTACGTGCCGCTATGGCTGGCAACGCACGGAGAAAGCTTGCTGCAGCGTCTGCTCTCCGGTGGAACGGAGGCAGCCGAACAGGCAGCCGGCTCGGGGGCCAGAACGCACAAGAGATCACCGGCGGCTGGCAGGGCTGGCCTTCAGTCGCAGCTGGGCTTTGCAGCTGCCTTCTCCTATCAAGGCGTTAGGAAGAACCGCCCGGCTTCAGCAGCAGCGGCAGGAGGGTGGAACCGCTGCTGGCACAGCTCCTCTCTGGGGTACGGAAACCATCCCAGCCCCAGCTGACGAGCAACCAAAGGCCGTGGCTGCCCACAGCCAGGCTCGCACGGAGAGGGAGCGAGGGGGACCCGGGCAGGGGACGCGGCCATCACAGCAACTGAGCCGGCAGAGGCCGTTTCGCCAGCCCTCTGAGGAAAAGCAAAATAAGGGCAGAGTTTTTGTCGCTCTTGGTTGCCGTCCTGTCAGACCGAGCTCAAGTGAGGTCTGCGGGGAGGGCTGCGCGATGCTTGGGCTGCTGCTGACCGAGCAGTTCAGAGAAGAAATGCACAGCTCCAACCCGGAGCTGCTACTCACACCAGTGCTACAGCCCCTTCCAAAGACACAAATTACCTCCACGGCTCTGATTTTTAAACAAGTACTAAAAAAAAAAATTTGCTGAAAGGGACAGTGGAATAAAGCAAACAAGACGTCAAATCATGATCAGCTTAAATCATTTCAAATGAACACCGAGGAAATAAGCTGTAACCCGTTTGCTGGCAGGCTTGTTGGCCTGCAAAGTGCTTGCCCCACCCAAATCAAGGGCTTGAGATGGAGCAGCAGTGGAACAGAAACCCCTGATAGCATCAAATGTGCTTTGCCCTGGTACTGCGTTGCCATCCTTCAGGACAGAAAAAGCATCATTAGTGTTTAAATAGAGTTTGATGAAAACACGGAGCACCCCAAGGATCAATTTTCACCACAGGCAGCTGCAGCACGAGGCATTAATCCCTCACCCTCTCTGGTGACAGGAGAGATGCGGGGAGCTGTAGGCACAAATAACATTAGACTTCTAGTGTGTATTTTGCTTTTCATGCCTGCAATTAAACGTTTGCTTTACTTCCTGTTGTTTAAAACTATTTATTCTTTAGTGCTGCAAGAAAAACCTCCTGTATTTTTTTTAATTTGCGCTGGGGACGCGTTTGAAGGCCTATATTGTAGACTCAGCAAGTGGCAGGGCAGCCGCCAAACCTTGCTTCCTTTGTTGATTTCTTGATGATTTAAGACCTATTTTCAGCAGCTGATCCAGTTTTCCCCCTGCCTTTTTGCTTGGTAACTGCCATTTTAACAAAATGGTGTTTGTGCAGTGCCTTGGAACCAAGAATTGAGCTTTTAAACGTAAGACAGAGTAGAATAGGAAAAGCAGTACTAAAATCACCTACACGCTATGGCTTTTCAAGCCACATGCTTAGAAATATATGGCAGAACCCTTGAGTTCTTGCAGAGTAATAGTTAGACTGCCAGTCTTTTATTTCATATGTAGCTAAAATTACTTGCATGTTTCTGATATTTCTGTTGTTTACCTTCCCCCAGCACGAAGTTTGAAATTATTTTCTGAATCTACAGAAATCAGTAAATAAAAATATGAAAAAACCCTGTACTGTCGATGTACAGTGTTCAGTGTTTTACTGGCTTTGCCCATAGGGACAAACCTTATTGTTTCAAAGTACAAACAGGAAAAGATACAGACTGATCAATGGTTTGTTTAGGTGCAGGCTTCCTTCAGAAAAGGAGAATACACTTTCCCCCTGCTGATGCTAAGATGCAAATTAAACCAAGATTTGGTGCAAACAAACGTATCCAATGCCAGAGGCATGATTATCCTCTCTGTTCTGGTAACAACAGTCTTTGCTCAGAGTTATTCTGTTGTGAAAAATACAATACTTGGCTTAATAAATAAAAAACAGTTTCTACTGGTATTATTTTTACAGCAAGTAATTCTATATTTAATGTAGGCCCGTAAGATGCCAGCACACACCTTGTTGCCTTGTTCAAACATAAACCTCAAACTTACTAAAAATAGCAGTTAACTAGTGAGGATGAAACAAAATTGTCCCAGAACATTACAAGCACCTGAAAATAAAAACTGAAAAGGAGATGACGTAAGGGATTTTCAGCAACATTTAAGAGGTAAGTGTAACATTCAGGTTTAACGAGCGTTACAATACATCAGTTAGAGAGACGTAAGTAATTCAAGGGATTTTCACTGGCTGTCAGTCTGGTCACAGACTTCATTTGCTTCAGAGGGCAGGGACGGCACCCTGTAATTAACAGTCGTGGTCAGAAGCTGTGTCCAGAGCTCGTTCCCTCCTTGCAGCACGCCTTCCTCACAAAGCTGGAAAGGTGAGAAACTCCCCTTCGCCACTGCCAGAGGACTTGCTCCTGCATCTCCATGTGTCGCTGCTGCGTAGACGTGGTATTTGAAACATATTTCAGACCTGCAGGGGTGACCCTCACATGCTATCAGAGGGTTCCACCGCCTGCTGCTTCTCTGGTTGTTAAGGGTACTGCCATAGACGGATGTCGAAGCAGCAGTCCCTACTCACTATTTAAACAGGTTTTCCACCTCTGCTAGACCCTCAGCCTTATATTTAGGGGGCACTGCTGGATGGAGACTACTCAGATTTATTCCCCTCTTTCCTAGGTAAGAAGTCCCTGTGTAAAACCACCTGAAGTAAGACTTAAGGTATGGCACTTCACTGATGTATCTCATCTCCTGATTCACCAAAGATGCCAATTGCCTCAAGCGCCAGACAAGACGGGAGAAAGGAAGCACACGGAGAAACAGGCCTAGGGAGGGTCTAACAACACGTAGCAGATCCGTGCTAATTCCGGCAATGACTACTGCTCAAAAGCTGACTCGAGTCTACTCTACGTATGAACGGGAGAATGCTCAAGGACACCAACGATACCAAACCCGCTGCTGATTCAGCAAATGAAACGTTCTGATCAGCAAAGCAATCACCAGCACAACAGAAAGACCAACGAAGGCCAAACTACATATGATATATTTAACTTTTATTTGTTCTTCCAGCTGTTTGTCCAGTCTTTCCAGCAAGTTCACAAAATGTCCAACTTTGGATCCGAAAGTCTGGGGATTACTTCTAGCACAGTGGATTATGTACGCAGATGAATAAATGCTTGAATCTCAGTTTGCACTTTAAGGACCTTTGGAAACTTGTGCATTAATGGGGCTTAGTAACTAGAGACTTACTGCATTCTTTCAATCGAAATTATAACAGAGGCTTTTCGATTTTCCCTCCTATGTTTTGTGCTTCTCATAAACCAACAAAACTAGCTTAGGTCTGACTCCTCCTTTCAATTGCAGGTATCACACAATAGGAAAGAAATCACTGAAAGTCTCGTTGCCATTAAACTGGCCACAATAGGTATTATCATAAAACAGGAGATAACAGAAATAACTCCAATTTATTCGATTACAACTTTTGTGACTAACTTAAATGCCTTCAACAAATACTTGATATAAAATTATTCAAACTAACTCTCTTTTCCAATGTAGCATTTATATGGCAATCCTGCTTCTGGAGAGAAGATTTCACTCATTTTCATGTCTTTCCTTCCAACACCCCATTTGTAGTTCTAACACCCCCAGTATATTCTTCTGAGAGCTATCAGCAAGGGCTCTTTAAAATACTGTGCAGGTCAAAGAGTGCAGGGTGGCTTTGAAATAAAGAAAATGCTGTGTAAGAAAAATGCCTCTTCTAATCTGAAAATTGATAGGCTTGCAGACTTTATCTTAAACATAAACAGTTCAGTCTCTAAACTTTGCTACCTTTCTTTTTTTGTTGTGTGTTGTTTTTTTTTTTTTTTTTTTTTTTTTTTTTCCAAAATATTACCAGTTGTAGCATTATGTAAAATTAGACTGAAACTACTGGTTCATTTCCATATATGCTAGTGAAAAGTTGGTGAAACTATTGAATTCAATATAAGAAATTACTGGTTTAGGCTTTTTATATCCTCGAAGTCTCTTCTTACATGACTTCTAAGACTCCTCATCCTTTAATAATAAAGTAGGCCTTTGTCCAAAATTACTAGGACTGAGGTAAAGGATGCATTTTGGGTTGAAAATGCATGTTAATTCTGAAGAGTGGATCTCTTTTTGAAACGTTTTGCAATTGCTAGCCTTTGAATCATGGTAATGTCTGAAAAAAAAACCCAACAAACTGGTGCCACTTGGAGAATCAGGGGTATAAAGCAAACACCGTGTTCATGGGGCAATTGCTGCAACACTGAATCAAACCCAAGGTTATAAAATGTAAGATTCCAGGAATCCACTGATGCAACTTGAGAATTTGGTTTTTACTTTTTGAAGATGGCTAGAGATTGTTTCTATCAGATTTTGCACACTCTGAGAAGAAATGTTGCTCATCAGCCATCTTCCTTTTCCCACCCCATTCACAAGAGTGAAGCTTATTCTTGAATGTGTGTGTGGCTTTGACTTTTACTTGAAGAAATACGGATGCGAGATCATCCCCATATTCTGAACGATGTGTGTTTTCAGTCATTTAAGGTTGCTCAGTTATGCTTTTACTATTCACATAAATCCCACAACTGCTCTAAGTCTTGGGGTTTGCATGCAAAAGCCTAATGTAATGCCTTCACAGAGGGAAATCAGGCTCAGACCTTGGGAGCCGTTTACAGCCCTCAGATAACGCAGCGAGAGCCACAGAGCCGTGGGTCACAGGACACAAGCGGCCCCCTCCTCCCTGGATTTGCAATAAAGTGTCTGATTTTGTTTGCAGCTTAATTTCCAGCCAGGAACTTCAGTGTTGAATGCAAACTAAAATTTTCCCTATAAACCAGCTAAAAATACCTATCGTTTCTAGAGGCGAATTATGCGTGTAATTCTTAATTATTAAGTTTCACTGCTCAAAACCCATCTACATGTCTTAGGTGGATATTCCCCTGGAAAGGGCTGTTTTAATGTAAAATAAGTTTTAGAAAGGGTAGGAGAATACTGCCAATCAAGTAATTTGATGAGATTTCATTGCATAAGTAGACAGTGGTGCTATGGTGAATAATTTCAAATTAAATGTTTTCCAGTGCCACGGTATCATCTGCATACTATTCATTTAGTTCCTTATATTTAGCAGAAGTAGGGCACATTTTCCATAGGCCATTTATAAGCAACATACACTGTTAATTTTATTCCTTACTGGAAAGTACCCTGGTCTATTTACAAATTAAATTGGGAAGTGACATTGTGACAGTTAGCCCCGACTGGTGCGCCTGACACAAGCGTGAAAGAAAGGATGAATAGGTGGGATTTTGCATTTGGCATTTCAGAATTAGGGGAGGTAATGTTTCCAGTTATATACACTTAAAATTATTTCTGAGAAGACATGTTGAAATTAAGCATTAAGCTAAATACCTGTAGCCCTACATTATTTCATCAGCTATTTTCCAAGACATCATTCATTCCTATGTTGAAAGTTTGCTTCTTAGCAGTATTTATCTTACTTGGAAAAATTACAGGTCTATGAAAGGGCTTTATTTTGTTATACTGATTTATGCAACTAGTTTCTTGCCCACTGATACTAAAGTAGTAGAACTTTTTTGTAATGGCAAGGGGAGTTCATTAGAAAACCACCAAAACTGTACAATTGGAAATAAAAACAAAGCATAAAAGCGTGGCATTTCATGTAAGATGAGCTTTCAATGGAAATATTAAAAAAAACCCTCCAACACCCTGCCATATTGATATCAGACCAACTTGAAAGGCACTGAGAATTGAACTGTGCAACTCATATCCACACCTGTGAGAGTAACAACCACTGTGAGACGCAAACCTCCAAGGCAGAATATGGCACTGTACAGTCCGTTTTTTTTGTATGGCAGTTTTGTATTTTCTTAGGATAAGCTGGGAACGTTAGCTAAACATACAAGTTACATAGTACTTCTGTGGGGAAAAAAATACCCAATTTGCACTATCTGAAGACAAGGAAACAAGGCATAACACACAGGACACTTTTGGCACAAGAAAATGTTATCACACCAAAACAAGCCCTTTTAAATTGAATCCAGTAGATATAGAAAGAAAGGTGGTGGCAGAGGCAAAGGGACAGGACAAATATCAAATATTCAGTTTTAAGCATGCTAGTGAGATCTTTGTTTCAGAAATCTGACAAAAACTGAAGCTACCGAAACCATTTCAGAGGCAAGAAAGCACCTATGAAGACAGTCCAACCCATCTCCAGGCATTCTTCTCATGGGCTGACAGGACGCGCAGACTGAAGGATCTGTCCAGTATCATCTCCGAGCCCGAGGCTGCCTAAAGCTTCCCATTAGCAAATGCTGCCTCCTGGAACTGAGGGACAAATGTTTTGAAATAAGCCCTAGTGAAAAAAAGAAAACACATGGTTAGGAAGGAGTAAACTTAGAAACACGGTATGTACATGTATGTAACCAAGGTTTTAACACAGAAACACAGCGTCACCGTGCTCAGTCTGTTATTAGATCTCACAATCGGAGAGTGCTTTTCTTACAAATTTTTATATACTTCAGCCTTCTTGATCCAGCAGTAATTTTTTCTTTAGTGTCCTCGCCACTAATGGCACGCCGCACCTCTTCGTGTTACTCTTCAATAACTTCACACGGTCAGAACAGCCTGATGGACTGTCCATATTTTATCCAATGCAAAGCCACAGAGATAAACTGCACAATGCGCTGGAAAAAAACCCTTTGAATGGCTGTGAAAGTGAAAACCACTTAGATGAGCCACAAGATGGCTGTTATGCCACTGCCTGCAGCATTTTATAACTGGGTCTTTTTGATGCAGTTGATGTTCACCATGTTTGTGGGATAAGAAGTCCCACTACCCCACCACGTTTCTGGGATAAGAAGTCCCACTCCCCCCCATGTTTAAGAAAGCTTCACATAAGGTATCAAAGGCCCCAAGACAGACAAGTCAACAGAGCAGAAAAATCATGAAGAGAAGTCAGAATACATGCAGGAGATAAGCTCTTTATCTGTTTCCTTACAGAAACCTTGACACAATAGAGTCACTGTTGATGGCAGTAGTTTACATAAGACAGAGAATAAATACACTTTGGATGAACAATAATTCCTTTTATTAGACTTTGAACAGAACATTATTCTATAAATTAAGATGTGCTTTGTATTATTTTGGATCTATCTTCTTTACAAAGAAGTGAGTGACTCATAAATCCATAAAATGAGCTGATCCTAAGTATCCAAAATTGAGTTTGAACTGAGTTTATTACACTGCAATACTCAACTGTGTACTAAATATATTTTATGCATCCCAATGGTAGCCTTTATTTGCAAGTTATATTAGAAGCCACTTCATCATTCTGTCTTCTACTTTCTACACCAAACTTTCAGTTTCTCTGCTTTTTTTCTTTTTTCTTTTTTTTTTTTTTTGTTTAAACATTTTGTTTTCCATTCATGTTAACACTGGTCTTTATAAATTTCTATACAAGGAGAACCTCCTCCTCCTCCTCCTCAAAAAAAAAAAAAAAAAAAAAAATCTAAAGTGAGAATAGCTGCAACTATGTTCATTACATTACTGATCTCTTTGCTGGTGTACCTCCTGATGCTGATCATCTTCACAATCATGATACGTATTTCATAATTCGGGCAGAAGCTTTGTCAATCACTGAACACCAACCGTACCTCCTCACATCTAAAAACATTGCAAGATCACAAAAGAGAACATTCCCCTCTCTTTGTGAAGTAGTGCCTGGCAAATTAATTAACAGATAGCAGCAGTCAGCTTTTGTACAAAAGCTGTAAACACACAGGAGATGCCGTCCAAAGGTTAACAGAGCAATGGAAAGTAAAAGCATTTCTGGACTGAGGAGCTGAGCCCAGAAATGGAAAAGAAAAGCAGTAAAACCAGCACACACATTTTATAGCATACACAGATTGTGCTGTGTATTTACAGAACACACTTTGATTTATTGAACCAAAGTTCAGAAAGCAGCCCTCATAATCACGCCCACAAAAGCGATTCCTCACCCTGTCACACACGCACACGTGAACCAGCTGAGAACCAGCCTGTCGTCTGATCTTAGCGGTTGAATGCCCTTTCTGTATTTGTGTGTTTACAGCATCCATTTGAAATTGTAGCCTATGTATGTCTCGGTCAGCTCCACATCGTTTTGCGAGCTCAAGAAATACTACTCGCACATTGTCAATGAAAGGATCTACCATCCTTTTATTTCTCCTTGCATTATCTCGCCTAACACTTAATTACATTTCCTCTGCTTGCTTATTTTAAGTAGCTTCTTCCTTCCCCTTTGATAGCTTCTCTGCAGACTCTTCTTCCATGCACATGCTCTTCTTACTGACTGGATAAACGTTACTTAAAATTTCCCTCTAAATGTGAAAATTCTTAATCGTTAAATGGGATATAAGCAGAAATATTTTCCTACATTTTCTTTCTTTTCTGAAACACTTCCTTTGTAGTATTTCTGTGCTTTGTATTAAAACCACACTTACTGCATTATATCTCAATGACTTTTCTGTTAGGTAAATTCCAGAACGAATGCTTTTGATACCACATATACCCTCCCACACCATCTTTATCTACACCAGCATCCTTTCTTTTCACTGATTCCTGCAGTCGAGCTTGTATTCTTTGCTGCAAAACTAAATCTAACAGCTCCCTACATTCTGATCAGATGTACTATTTCAAAGAGGATGTTATTCCACTGGTAGTTCATATGAACCTCTTGGAGATGTTCCATACACTACAAAAATTCCATTAGTACTTCATATTTGTA
>KL265004.1:0-24663 GCA_000699545.1 Podiceps cristatus | reverse complement strand
CCCTTCCAACCCAGACCTTTCTATGATTCTGTGATTCTATGAAGATGGGGAAGTAGGAGAAGGGAGGCTGAACTGCTTCAGTATTAACCAGCACTGTATATAGGGAAGGAATGGCAAGTGTTAGTGTATAAAAGTAACACATGAAGGAGTAGAACAGGCAGCAAAGACATTACTCATTATTAGAGCTTGCTGGATTTGTTTTCTTTTGTTCTTGTTGGGTTTTTTGGGGTTGTTGTTTTGTTTGTTTTTTTTTGTTTTTTTGTTTTTTTTTTTTTTTTTTTTAAAATCACGTGACTTTTCCTAATGGAAAATTACATTTTTACACAGTCACCTGCATTTCTGTGAAAACACTACTGAGTTTTCATCAGGAAAAGAAGGAAAAGAATGAGGTACTTCAGTCTGGCTTGATCTGAGAAGCAATGCTCTGGTTTGTAGAACTGAGCCTAATCAATCAGTTTGATATTAACCTCCTGATCTGCAGTCCAGCATCTCAGACATGATGTATCTAGTCACACAGACAAGGCTCTGGTGCACCACAGGAATTCTAAGTATAAACATAACAGCAGAAGTAGTCTCTTCAAAGGACACAGTCCATGAAGAATGATGAGATAAATCATTAAAATTTCTCCTTCCAGGAGGAATTGTGCTACTGCTAGCAGATGTATTATAGTGTCACATTAACTGCACTTTTTTTTTTTCTTTTTTTTTTTTTTTTTTTTCCCCATGTTGCAAGCAAATTTTTTTTCAGAACTTTTTCTTTTTATCTGAAGCTTGGAACAAAACCATATGTTAAAATATTGGAATTTCCCGTGAAACAGAAATTCTGACTTTTTTTCTCCTCTGCAGAGATTACCAGGAAGGAGGAAAGAACAAGCACCAATTATGGGCTGGGTAAGTTTCATCTACCAACCAACTGGCATTGAGGTCAAAGTGTACATGTTTCCCCACAAACAGGACCATAACATGGACATATGTCAGAATGGATTACATGAAGTAACTTTAAAAGCAATATAAATTTTTCTGAAGGACAACACTCTGCTACAGACTGGATGCTAAGGGCCTCTTTCACATGGAATACTATTCCTTTTAGAAAGGCTTTAAATTGATAGAATCACTCATACTCCAGCATCCTGTACATAAAGGCACAGAGAAACAGTGAATGTAAACATGAACTTTGGAAAAAGATTCATTTCTCATACCCTAGCCACATAAACCTATTCACATAAATTTACACCCTCAATAACTTTGAGCTGTGCTACACCACAGGAATGCAGATAAAAATCTTTTTTTTTTTTTTTTTTTTTTTTGTTTCGCTTTGCCACGTGATACTTAGAAGTATCTCAGAAGTGTTTTGAAATGATTGTTTTTACATCCACTAGACACACTTTTCAAATCTAGAGAACTGTTATTAAAAAAACCACAGTAATTTGGGTACCTGTTGAATTACACTGAAGATGCAGAAAGCTAACCTGATCTATGGTTTCTCTAGGCTGTGTCATACGGCAGAAATGTTTTTGATCAATGCTTTTTCTCCTTTCTGGGAAACACAGAATTCCTTCTTTCTCTTGCTTTACTCTACCATGTTCTTGGTGGGTCTGTGTCACACTGGTCACACTGACCTTACACCAAGCTCAGAAGAACTGCAGAAAATGCTCCCTCAAGTTCAGAGAAACTGGTTTGTACAAACTCCACAGATATTCTTTATGTGAGTGTTGAGTACAATGCCTCTGCATCCCTCTCATAATGGTTTAGATCTTAGCTTAAACAGTGTTTAAAGAGTTGCTTTCTTTTCAGTTTAGAGTGGGTGCCAATCTTCATACTCATACAGGCATGTGTCTAACTCGTTGTTGAGTGTCTTACTGTAAGAATCTATTGGGTTTTGTCTATTTGTTTTTGTTCCCTCAAATGGTCATTTTCCAAGTTCAAGGTAGCAAGTTGTGGGGTTTCTATGGAAATTTTTCTTCAGCACTCCAGAAAACAACACATTTTGCTGTAGTTAACCACTATATACACTTGATATGGTACATTGAATTTCAGGTGCTACGCTCAAGGACATCTGCTGAGAGTAAAGCACTTAGCTTCCTTCACCTTATTATCCAGTGGAAAGAAAGTCTTGCTATTGCAAATGGTAAGTATCTAAAAGAAGGTAGAATTGGATCACTCGTTGTTTACATGTTTTCTAGTGATATTAAACCCTGACTCTGGTACAAGGTCTCCAGAAGCCTATACATGTCTAAATCCTAGGGTGTGGGTTTGCAATGCTTAAAACATACTTGACTCAGAATTCACATGCTTTTGTGAAATTTCATTCTAATTGTTTTTTTGTTTGGTTCGCCCCCTGCCCCCAGCACAACTTAGTGCTGGGTCTTTAAAATGTAGTTGGTAGAAAATCTGCATTGATCATTTGATAATACCTTTTGCCTTCAGATTCCTACGCTGAAAATCTGCAAAGATTTTAAATTGTGTAGCTGCAATCTTCCATCAAACAACACCTCACGTATATTTATGGTGAAACCATTCTAACCCTATAATGCACTTGCTTTCTGCTATTGCTTTTGCTTGCATGATGCTATACCCAACTATACAATGGTGTTCCAGTTACTGCTCATTGTGTAATCAAGTTAGAAGAGTTGTCCAGGTGTTTCTATTTTTCTTAAAATCTTTGTGTGGGAAATTTGGAGCAGAGATTCAACCTCTGCAAAGAAAAAAGCACACAAAATGCTGTGCCAATGAGATTTCTGCTTTTTGTGTCTGGGACAAGGACATTCATCGTGCAATGATGAATCATCTCCCTAAGTCATTCACAAAATAGATTCCCCTTAAACTCCTCGGTTCAAGAATGCCAAGTTTTTCAGCATGCTAATCTCAAATTCATCCACGCTAGCCCTATTTGCACTCATATGTTTTATGTGTTTCAGCTCAAGATGTGGGAGTTTCAAGTGCCTTTTCCATCAAGACATAATTTGAGGAAAAGGAAGGGGATGAAGTAATCCTGATGGTCCATATCAAGTACAGACTTAGCTGTATAGCAACACGTTTATTACCAGCACAGTGTATTCCATCCTTGCACATTCTTTACTGGCAAATGAAAGCCCTTGAGCCAAAAACTTGATCTTTTCACAAAGACACATGGGCTGTCATTACTTTCTCTCGTCATATTAGGCACATGTATTGTGTTCCCTCTCATCAGAGGACAGACTCAGGTTATTGTACTTGGATTTTTTCCTACTATTGGCTTTGACAGAAAATTTTATTCTTAAGTACTACCCATTATTTCAATATTCTAATTCATTCCTGTAAAATATTTTAGTATCTACGGTGACTGTGGCTTAATTCTGAAAATACAGGGCTCTAATTACAGAACAACCTTAGGGTATTCAAAATCATAGCAGCTAGTATATTCGATAAATACATTCCTTTTCTCCTACTCTAGGCAAGGCATACAGAAAAATACGGGGTTCTTTTCCTCAACCTTTTCAAGCTAACAAATCTGACTTGGGCAGGCGCTCCTGTGGTCGTGGGGATCTCTGAATACTTCTACGTAACCCTTCCAAGTCTTCTGGAGTAGGGTCTGTAGCTAGGACACTCCTCACCTCAGCAGCCCTCTCATCTGAATTGTCCAGCAGGTTAACAGTGAGTTTGTTTGAATATTCTGCAAATGCCATTATTTACCCCTGGACTGAGGTGAGGACTGAATTGTACCCCTTTCAGCCATTTCACTCCATTTGTTTCAGAGGAGTTGCAACTCTAGGGTTTGCATCATTTTACATCCCATATTTCTTTCCTTCCGCACCCTAAAAGAACTGCTGCAAGACACCTACAAGTTTCTTCAAATCCACAGAATCCTGACAGAAAAAAATCCAGTCCAGAGATGACTGATCTTCATAAATTAGCTAGAATAGCAATGCTCTCCCCTCTTCCAATTAAATTAGGTGAAAACAGGAACTAAGAAGGGCGTAGGTCAGAGTAAAGGACAGCCTGAGGCTTCTTGAGGTCTTTGACCTGTTCCTCCCAGACTAATATTATTATGCTGACACTTTGCAATAAAATCTTGTTATATAAATTATTTCAACAGCATAGCTGTATTAGAATTATAAAAGAGTTTTACCGGGCTTTATCAACGTCACCTGATTATTCACTTTTTGAAGTACAAAGTTTTTTGCACGGAGCATACATACATATGTAGCATGTCTTTGTATTTTTATGTTCCTGTTGCAACTTGTTTTGACACAATGAAAACTTGTTTTGAAAATAATGAACACCTACAACAATCCCTTTTGGGTGCCAGATGAGGATTTGTCCTCCCGTGACTGCACAGGCACATCCAGCTGGTTTACTTCATGGAACCCCCTAATAATTCAACTCCTGTGTAAAAGATATTTACCAGAACTCTCCAAACTCTCTAGGATTTGCTGTTTGCTTATAACAGAACAAAATCAAAGATGCCAGCCTTTCCTTTTTTTTTTTTTACATAATTGTTTTCTTTCTAAATTCCATTTCTCAGAAGCTAATTCAACATGATTAGTATTAATTAACAAAAGGAACTTAAATTAATAAATTACTGTATTTATTCCACTAGTAGGTTTGTATTTAGGTCATATTCCATATGAGTACTCATTAGATCCTTGACAGGTGGTTATACCCTCCTCCTGCATCTCTACGCCTTGCATTTAACAAGGGCTGAACGTAAAAGTGTGGAAACCTACTGAAAGCCCGTTCTTTGAACAGGCCTCATGCCAATGTTTGAGGCATATTTTTTTTCCTTGTAAACTCAGACGCGAGACATTTAAACCTCTTTGCTATTTTTACTATATATAATGCATTAAAAACATATTTCCACTGGGCGAACTATGTTGTCTATTTATTCACAGGCACTTCCACAGCATTCCTCACCAGGCTAAAGACACACGAGCACTCACAGCAGAGCAGAATAACCAAGCCTCCTGCTTTGGGATAATATTGGGCTAAGAGGAGACTAATTCTACGCTAGACATTTTATGACCCCTTTATTAGGAGAAAATGACTGTTAAAACAAATTACCTTCCTCTGCAGATCTAAGATATTAAGATGATTGAAGTGACAAACAGTTCTCAGCACTCTAACTTCTGGTTGCGTAGCTGGAATCGGGCTGAAGCAGGCAGGCCCATAACATGGCCAGGCGCCAAGCTGGCTCAGGAGCTAATGAAAATCAGGACTATTATGGCATGCGCCAGGCATTTGGGAGGCAGCAGCTTTTCTAAACCACCGGTTGAATCTGAACATCACTAAAACTTACCCAAGCACAGTGGCAGAATGATAAAGGTACCTTCCAGGATTTCTTTATCGCTTCAAATATACATAACGATACTTGGCATGTAATCACGTTTCTAAACTAAGCTTCTTGATGGCATGCTCTTTGGGATGTGGTTTATAATTTCCTTACTAGGCAGCTTTATCTACAACAAATATTTTGCTTTTATGTGAAACACAATGTCTACACAGTTCTCCATTTTACACATCTCCAAAACTGGCGATGCCAAGCAAACATCTGAAGTGTTTATACAACACGAAGGCAATAGTTCTTAAAATACTGCTACTGTAACTGGCTAAACACATATATGTACAAAGGAGTCAGTGCACAACGCCAACAGCAGCATAACTGCTAGCAATTTTGTTTTTTCTGGGTGCCAAACAAATTCATAACATATACTCTCTCTTACTCTTCTAATATTTCTCTCTCTCTAACTCCTTTTGCTTTGACTTACCTACAAGGAGTTTTGTGAACCTCCTATGTCCACCTCCAGCTGCCAGACTACAGAAGGCACTGACTGTACCGCCAGGTTGACGGACAGGACAGTAATCAAGCACCAACAGAGCTGGAGGTTGGTAGTGGGCCGCCGTCAAAATACAGGTTTTTAAGAAATACTGTTGCCTTCAGCTCAGTTCATAATATTACATGACAGAAAATTGTCTCCAAAATCACAAACAAAGCAGAATGTACTACCAAAACCATAAGAGGAAATAGAAGTAGCAGAACTAGCAAAACTAAGTACACATCTGAAGTTTAAACATTAAACTTCACTCATGTCCGCAAGCTTTTTTTCTGTATTTTACTAACAATGTCTTTTTCCTCCAGAAGTTTTTGTTGGAGTTGTTACAGAAAGGTACAAGATATGCTTATATTTAGACATGTTTTTCAATGGTTTGGTGATTGCAGAAATAACAGGTGGCTATACTCCATATGAAACTAACAGAAATAAAAATTAAATTTTCATTTGGTGATACATTTGTGTGTCTGTTCCGAAAAAACCATGATACCAATTGATTTTATAAATAAAGTCCAGAATTCAACATAGCTCTGCTGTAAAAATTAAGATGACTTTGCTGCCCAACTTGCCATAAAGCAAAACGAATCTTGACAATCTGTTCAAATCACGAAACAACCATAAATATAACAACCTGACTAAAGGCACAATATAAAGGAAGGGAATTCTAGGGAACTGCTGCGGAGCCAGGGCTGTAGATCATTATGTAGGCTGGCAATTAATGTTTATTTTAAAGCAGCAGCATAAGTAGGTTCATCACTTTGCAAAAGATGGTAACTTTGGTTCCAAGAATATAAGTGCTCCCAAACGCACAGATCTTTACTGACAATTACAGATAAAAATTACAGATACGGGACATAATCAGTGCATATAGATCCAGGCCAGTAACTACGCAAGCCACTTTCTTGAATCATCTGGAAATCAAGATTCTGGGATTCGCTCTCTCACAGGTTTCTGACACAGGTATTTGGGAATTTACAAAGGCATATTGCACACAGTGGCTCCAAGTGTCCCGAAGCATACATAGCAAAATGAACCTCTCATTTTGAAACAGTTTTATCAATGCCTTCTGCTTGCAAGTGCAAGAGATAAACACTTCACTTCCTTTACCTTCTCCACAATGTACATAAATAGACTTGCTTCAGTCAGATGAAGGCTTGCGGTCTTAGATCAGAGCAAATTTTGCTTCTGCTTTCTTAACTTCCATTTTCCCCTTGGGGATTACTCAGTGCCAGGGTTGTGGGTGTCTGCGAAGGGGGCACTGGAATATCTCTGTCACAGCACGGTCACTCCACTTCCTTACCAGTGGATCATGAAAATGATATTCCAAGGCCATCATGGAAAAATTCAATCTTCATACAGTCTTTTTAAATACAGTGCTAAATTGCAGGAAATTTCCAGTCCTATGAGCTACAGTGTGACAAGCCTGCTTTATTTTTCCTATTTGCTGAAGTGCCATAGCCATATTTTTCCATTCCAGGTAAAGGTTAAATTTTTAAAGAGATATTGTTTATTCAAGACACTTCTTATTTCCTCCTATCTAGGCTACATAAGTGCACACTGAACTCTATTGTTGGAGAGCAACTATTTAGCAAATTATTTAGTAGATTTGAAGGAGAGAGTCAGTGCCAGACAAGATGCAACTAGGAATATCTTCTAAGTGTAAAAGGCAGGGTGAAGAATGAGATGAAATAAGGGGGGGGGGTTTTTGGGGGGGGGCGGAAGCAGGGATGATATAAGAAGCACGAGAAAGCAGAAAAGACTGGGCAAAAACACATTCAGGAGTGAGGCTTGTAAGGGAAGACAAGTGTACAGATTCAAGAAGAGAGGAGATCACAGATGTAATAACAGAATTTCAACGATCTTTAAGAGATTATTGAACCCCTTAATTGTACTTCAGAGGCAGAAACGAAGGATTACACCACAGATGCATCCATAACGAGTCTGACAACCAGCATCCCTGAAAACAAAGTTTGCTTGCAGGTGAAAGTACTGATTTCATCATGCCATCCACTTTGCTTTGCCAGATCGCTTATCAACAGGGGCCGAAGGCAACATACCAAAACATAAAAGAAACCTCCTTGGATATTCATTAAGACAAACCAGTCAGAAGGAAAGGGATGAGATGCCGTACATGTGTGATTATATAAAACATATTCAAGAAGGTACTTCTCTTTGCTATTTAAAAGAGATGTTTGCTACTAGAAGTAAGAGGAAATTCTCAAAAGGTCCCTCTCCAAATGGGGAAAACAGACAGGAACACACTCTTACCACTTCATGTGAAAGCAGAATAATGCACATCAAAAATGAATCTGAGGAACAAAGTAGCTGTGGCCCTCCAAATAAAAATTTGTCAAACAGTACAAAAGCCAGTACAAAAGGAAAAAGAACGCTCAGAAGAAATAAAGTCACGAAGAATAAATGAAATGATTTTGCATCCAAGTATACCGCGGAGGTGCTTAAGAGGCTGCCATACCAGAACCCTGCTTTACAAGGGATGTACCAAGAGGTCTGACTCACGCAGAAATGTCAGCCAAAAAGGTAACGAACAAATCAACAAAACACACACAAGCAAATCAGCAGGCCCAGATGATATTCACACCCCAGAGTTCTAGAGAAACTCAAGTGTGAGAAAGTTAAACTCTTAAATAGCTTGTAACCTCCTGCTTAAAACAGCTTGGTACTGGAGAAGTGTGATGTCAATTAAAAAAAAGCCTGGAAGGATAGAGGGAACTGTGAACCAGTAAATCTCATGTCCGTACCTTATAAATTGGTAGAGACTGTTATAAGGAACAATAAATTTATAAAAAGCCCAGAATTAGTGGACTTGAGGAAATAGGATGTATTGGGTAGGAGTCAAACTTAGCTTTCACAAATCTCTTACTTTCTTAAGGTACCAAAACCACATGGACAAGCAAGATTCAAGGACACACACTCCTCAGCTTTCCTGCTAGAATTTGGGAAGGTTTTACAAAGGCTTTTAAAAAACTGAATTACCGCAGCAGGAGACAAGATCCATGAGTGGATAAACAGCAGGTCAAGATAAGACAAAAAAGATAGGCATGAACAATGAGTACTGTTAGGGTGAAGTCACCTGAGAACTGCACAGAAATGGGTGTTTTGACCTGTGCTGTTCAACATATTCCTACATGACCTGTGAAAGTGAGCAAAAGATGGCAAAGTTTGCTAATGCTAACAATTTAGTCAGGGAAAGAAAAATGAGGCAGAATTATGAGGAACTGCAGATGGTTTCTACAGGACTGTGAGGCTGGGAGATAAAATACCAGGTGAAAAGTCAGTATTGACAAACTTGAAAGTGAGATATGTGAGGAAAAAGACTTAATTTTACATACACAAAAACCATGGGTTCTGAAAAACAGGCAGTAAGGAGATCCTGGTCCTAAAATGTCAATGTAACCTTCAGTCACATGCAGAAAACCAAATCAGATGTTATTAGGAACGGAATAAAGAGTAAACCAGACAACACCACTTTGTCACCATATAAATGCATGGTGAATGTATCATGACTAACATGCAGTTCCCTGTCTCAGAAAGAATATGACAGAAATAGTAAAGGGTTGAAAAAGCAGGACAAGGGCAGTCAGAAACATGGAAACATGGGAAGGTTCTGTAGAAGGAAGGAGTGAGCAAAGCAGGAGACATAAGAGACATGAAAAGATTCATAAAATCATAAAGGTTATGGAGAGGATCAGTGGATTAATTATTTGCTGTCTCTTTTCATACAAGAGCTAGGGTGTAACAACAGGAACTAGCAGGAGGTAGAAATGCACAAAGCTGGCAAAGCTTGTTCTTCACACCACACGTTATCTGCGCAATGCCTTGCCACAGAATTTTGCGATGTTATGACGTGGGTTCAAAAACCCATCAGACAAACGGGAGAAAAGCTAGGTAGGGCTATTAAACAGAAACACACCACTTGTGGATATAGAAATCCTTGAAGATGGTAGAACATGCCAGGAAAATATGACTACCTGCTCTGCCATGCTCTTCCACAGGTATCGACTACTGCCTATTGATAGAGACATGATACTGGGCTAAATGAATGTTGAGTTTGACCTAATATGACCATTCTTTGTGTTTAACAGAGCAGTTACAAATACTATCCAAACAACAAGAGGATGGGGCTTACCTACTATTATTACTTAGCTATTTATTTTGGAATTGACCAAGTAACAGTATTTATCTGGGCTATTAAACCTCAGCTCCTTCCAAACTCATGCATTTCTCTCTACCCTTTTCTTTCAAGCAAGGGAGGACATTTTTTGTATCAGTTCCTAACTATAATTCCCCGCTGTAATAAGATTTAGCAGCTTTGATAAATGTACAATGGAGTTCTCTAATGAAGCCAAATCAGACAGTTCATCACAGTATTTCTAGAATACCACCTAAGCCTGGTTATCTAAGAACCACCTACATTAAATTCTAGCCTTTAATTCCTATAAAGCAGATGTCTTCCAGCAAAGTGCTATTATATTCCACTTCTACCAAGCCAACTCCTCCAATCTACTCTGTGCGTTGCTCTTGTCAATATAGGAGACAATCCTTTTTTTCAGAAAGAATATTCACTATATATTGAAATGCACATATGTACAGTTCAAACATATACATAATGTCTATATAAAAACACAGAAAAACTAGCTGCCTAACAGATTTTATTTCCATGCACTTCCTATAGCACCTATACTCCTCATCTTTAAATAGTTGTTTTTCTTTTCCCACAGTCAAAGCCTTAATGAGAAGTGACCAGAAACAAATACCCAGGCCCTTCTGTCTTGGCTGAAATCCACATAATGCATGACAGCACTGAAGATCCCTGGCAGGCACCTGTCAGAAACTAACATACCATAACTTAAGAGTCAGACTTAATTATCCGAAGAGACATTTAAAGAAAAGTACATGAAAAATATGACTCAAGAAGTGCAACTATCATGTGTTTACACTGTACTCTGTAGGGTATGCAGAGGAACAATGTAAAAAAACCCAACACAACCAACACAATATTCTGGGAAAATTCTAATTAAAAGCTGTATCCGTTCTGTCTGTTACATCTTATCATCAAAATAATTTTGTTAAGGTTTGCTGGCAGATCATCTGCAGAACATGCTAAAAGGACAAATGCAATTATTAAGTATTTTAACAAAACAATTTTTTCCATTTGCCTTTCTAATTTTCACATATAATTCTGATCAGCTGACAGTACCACAGAAAATAAGAGTTTTGATTTAATGGCCTATGAAATCAAATTAACTTCTTCGTAAGCTTCGCACAGCTGGGTTGCCACATCTCTTCTCGCTATGGCTGTCACAGCGTATTGGCCCTTTTTTGCTCTAAAAAAGAACTCATCATCAGCAACAAAATGCCAGCCTTACTCAGTTTCAGGCAAGGAAATCACTTCTGTTCAGTTTCTGATATGAGACTATCAAAAACCAAAGAGTTAAACAAGCGACCCAGCTCAGCACCTCACCACTTAGTTTGTACCTACCCCGGTGCTCTTCTCCAGAAAGCATTCTCCAAGCCTTGCAAATGTTCAAACACACGCACGTGTGCCTAGGGAAGGATGATGCCCCTTTCTGCTTCTGTTCCCTACTCTCATTTACATTTCTTTTTAAGTTTAAGGTAACAAGCAACAGAGCTGAAGACAGTCACAAAAAAAGCTTTGTGAGGACAATACATGTAAATGCAAACGAGGTAGTTTGGGGAAATCTTTTCTTTAAAAATGCCTAACGTGCATGAAAATCACATAATACATGAAAATACAATTTGCTACCCTTACAAACAAGCAGCAAAAATACTGAAATACAAACCAAATAATAACAAATGATTTATTATCTTAATCACACCCATCAAGGAGAGAAAATTATAAAAAAGGTGCAATGTTTACATGTAAACTTTATAGTGAGATTCAAAGTAGCACAGGTGGAAAACAAAAATTTCAAGGAAATAGAGAAATGTGTTACTTTAAAACAATCCGAAATGTAGTAACAGATATCCTGCCTAAAATGTGAAAGAATTGTGACTTAATAATAAAAAATGGATGACTTGAAAAACTGGTTAATGTCAAAGTTAAAACACCACCCCCCCCCCCCAAATCCTTAGGACACTCAAAATTTACTGAATACAACAGCAAGTCTTTGACATATTACAACTGAGTTTGTCTAAACAGCAACGCAACAATTGTCCCTTCCCCCACCCCCAATATCCTTTTATTAGACCAAAAGATGCATTTCCTCTCCTTATCAGGGGACACAAAAGCTTAAAGCAACCATTTCAGCCAAATAGCAACTAGCATCTTCACATGATATACATCATCTAATTTGGTGATATTCACAAAAAAGATACCGATGAGGTTGAATGTGCTACAGTCCAGTGCACCAGCCTGACACTTTCTAATCATAGCACGCTTGTGCTGCGCACGAACTGTAGCTGCAGCCACGCTGGTGATACATATGTGGCTCGCACAAGACACGTCTGCATCTAATCTTAAACTGCACTTGACTTTATGGCCGAGCAACAGCCAATATACAGTTGAGAGCACTTGAGCCCTTTTAAGCTTTCACCCTTAGAGAGCCCTGAGGGATATGTAAAATTAACACCACATTCAGTAAACTCTGCTGAATGGTCAGGGACAACAATGTCATTCAGAAACTAGTTTTATCAGCCACCTTGAAAAAAAGAATACGAACCCTTAAAACAACTTTTTATTGTGATATCAGTTTTCCATCCTCCTGCTATTTTTAATGATGAGTAGGTGGATTTATGTAGGATAAAAGAGTAAAGTGAGTCCTGACTTGCTCTCCCTGAAGTATAACCTAAGTCTACAGAGCAGCACTGGGTCAGACAGAAATTGGGCCAGAGTGTATCTAAGAACTGAACGTACTTTGTATAAACAAACCAGCTTTATTTACAGTATTCCTTCATAAAATCCCAGGCTAAGAGTCTGCATGTTCTTTAAAGACTCCATTTATGTACACTTGAATGCCTATTTAAGCAAAAAACAAGAAAGCTTTCCCATGGAAACCGCACAGAGATGTTTTACTTCACATGTACACCACAAACAAGGCTGCTAACTTTCCATAATTTACTGTATTTTCTTAGGATTCTATTGTATTTTAGGACCAAGTCTTTTGGTGAAGCTGCTTACGCAGGAGGCCACAGGCATATAAATAAATGACCTAAGAGAGGCCAAGCCTGAGATGTGAACTGAGAGGAAATGGTATCCAAGTAGCTTGTAAGAAAATTTTAATATTTTTGAATTCCCTGTTTCTAGCTGGAGGAACAGGTTAAAGTTTTGCTTTTAGCTGAGAAACAAGCAATCTGGAGGCATCTGAAATCACCTTATTTAATCAGGAGTTGATTTGTCCCTTAGAATTAAATCAAGCCAGAGGGCAATCCCTGGGCTAAGACAATAGCAAGCTTCAGTTACCAGATGTTATCTCTCAGCTAGGAATCTAAGTCAGTGGGCCTCAAAGGAGCCAGGTGATTTTAAAAACTGCCTAAGAGGGCACAGAGAAAGAGAAACTGGGGGACTTTATCAGACAGGCATAAATTGGTCCAATTATTTCAGCAAGAACACCACCAGTTTTTCCCTGTGAATGAAAAAGATCCTGCTAAACTGATACTCTGATTCGAGAATTTGCCTTTCAGATTTAGGTGGTATGTGTCTAAATGTGAATGCATACAATCTACTTCTATATTTATGTATTTCCGGGGAGTAATTTTGCACCTACTTATAAGTACTACTGATTGTCTCAAGGCTACAGCAAAGGGTTAAGTCCTAACTTCAAAAGACATGCCTACCTCTCTGCTTGGGGGCCACAAAGATAAGCAAGGATACCAAGACTTTCAAGTTTACTCCCCGAGTCGAAAGAATTGAATGGCCTCACCTGTTTGAAAACAAAACAAAACAAAAAACCAAAAAAACCAAACCACCCTGGGAGAAGGCTGGGCACAGAATCAAAGTCCCTTTGGCATGAACTCACGACAGCTATGCCCATGAATAAGCGGGCTGGGCTGAGTTGCTGAAAACAGGGGCAGGGATTGCCAAAATTGAGGCTGAGGAAATCTCTGAGTGATTGTGTTTCAAACCTGGTGGTGCTTCTACATCCTATAAAGCAATGCGGTATACGTGCTTCACTCAATACATGACTGGACAGCTAATGAACCCAGTCGGTGCAGGAGCAAGCAAAAGCCGTCCTTGATGGTGCCTGAAGCTACAGTGAGGAAGATGGTGTAAACTGATCCCTCAAGTGTCTGAGAATAAGGGTGGAGAATTTGGTCAGATACCAGAACGTCAAGTGGCAGATCCTGTGGCCCTAGAACAGTAGGGCCGGGAAGATAAAGAGAGCTGTTTTGTCTCAAAGGATGCCAAGCACTTGGGAGACTATTTGGCTAAGAGGGAAAAAGACTACATATAAGCAAAACCTAATAGACAGTATTTAGAAACACAAACAAGTTGTCTCTGATTTATCCCGGGCTAAATTTACTTCAGCTGAGCAGAATTACATTGCTTCTGGAGGCTAAAACTTGTATCCTCCTTTTCCGTTTTTCTTTGGGATGTTTTGACATAGTGCTTGAACTAATATATTTAATCAGAACACTTTCCTATATATCTACATACATTCTCATCTACTTGGTCCATAATGTAGCTACAGTAAAAATAAAGTAGAATGAAAAATTATTTGGTTGTGTTGAAAACACACTAACCCATCCTAAGAAGCCCTAGCAAATATTTTCAACACTGTTTACATAAGGTGCTCAATTGTGTTAAAAATCCTTCTTAAAATATGCTAACACGTATCTTCACATCATACTTTTCTTGATACAGACTTATTTATGGTACCTACTCAGGAATCACTAGTTGTTCCTGCAAGCAAAGCGCTTTTAACTGGAGCAGTTTCTCTGTCTCTTCGGAGCTCAATGAGAGTTATTTCAGACATGGCAGCATACTTTCTTCCCCCGCTTCTCATCATCTTTCTTGTATTACGTATCCAGTGTAAAACTTAAACGCAAAGCCTCAAACATAAGAGTGAATAACCTCACAAAACGTACATGTGATAGCAAGTGTACACATTTAGTGCCTTTTAAAAGAACTGTTATAATACTTCTAAATTTCAAGTGCAGGGCAGAGAAGTCCATTCGTATACACCCACTCATAAATGAATGCACTTAGCAGACAGCACATAGGTACTTGTAAGCTTTCAGCTTCAAAAGAAATGTATTTTGTAGAATGGTCATTAAAAAAGCCACAGTAATGCTACCATTTTTTTTTTTTTAGAAACCCAAAATACTCATAATATTCTGCTAGAGAAAAGAAACAAGTCCACCAAAAAAAAATCGTATTTGATCATGAAATGGCTCTCTTAGACAATATGGTAGTAAAACCAAATACTAGCAAAAAAAATTCTCTTACAGTGAATCAAAATCCAAAATCAAATGTTACTTGATGTTCCCCATAAAATTTACATTAGTATAAAATCTGCAAAGGCTTCAGTCAATTGTTGTTTGCTTCCATCATTTCCCAATTACAATCAGTCTCTGACCATGCCATTCATTTGATTTACTCAGCTTGAACTATTTTCATTTGACTCTTATTTATGTATCTTTGCTAATTTAATTTAATCTTCTAATTACCATACAAAATGTTCACCCCAATATGCCTTGTTATTCATTTATGTGCTGAACAACTGATAATCAGCCTGCTTAAATCTTTTGCTGTTCTAACATTTTTACACTTTGCAAAAATCAAAATACTGCAACAAGGCTGTTGCCCCTATTGCTTCCATTCAGGTAAAATCTGTTTCGCTTCATCAGAAGACAGGGGTAATATCTAGTATACAAAAGGGGCCCCACTGCCCACGGCAGCTTGCCCTTGCAACAGAACCCCTTGGGGAGGCTGTCCTGCCATTTGAACTAAAGAGGATACTTGGACTGAAGTGGTGTTTCCCCAGCCTGAAATGAGGGCTTGCAGAAAAACTGCAGAGGAAACGGTATGAGATCCTCTGTTTCTAGCTAACAGAAAAGGCAGTTGACTTCCAGACAACTTTCTCAAGTTCTGATAGGATTGCCTCCTGTACCGGTCTGGTGGTTTGCTCTACCTCCTCCTGTTCTTCCATGTCTTTTTATTACAGCCTTACTCCCTATCTTTCTGGTTTTTCTTCCTTGCTCTCTCCATCTCTACATGCTTCCCTTCGCCGTCCCCTCAACACCCACACAAAACCATGGAGTTACCTTGACTGACTGCTACCATGCAGATTACTCCTGCTGGGTGCCATCTTGTCTACTTAGATTGGCAGCTCTTTGGAGCGGAGATCATCACCGCTCTGTGCCGGGACAACGCCTAGCAAAAAGAGCCTTCTTTTGATCAGTCCTCTTGCACTATTGTAATAAACATGATTAATAAACTCTCTGTCTATACTCATATACGGGAATGCTAGGACTACATGAGAATAAAACCAGGTTCAGCTTTTATAGCGCTGGAAATGTCCAGAAATCCATGAAATTTCTACTGACAGATGACTGTGTAACAAACAGAATGGTTAGTAGGAAACGGCAATCTGACTTACTTTGCTCTCTTGGCCATTTCATTGCCATCCCAGCGGGGGCTGTAAGGATAATTCTTCTGGGCCTGGGAGTACAGCTGGCCACTGTTAGTGAAGTGGTAGACGGACTGAAACGTTAGGGTTGGTTGGTCTCGAGGAAAATACAGGGGTAGGTCAACTGAAATTAAAAAAAAAGAAAAAAAGAAAGGAGGGGGGGAAGAGTCATAAAAATACACCATTACATTTTTTCTTTTTTTCCTTATTTTTTTATTTTTTATTGGGAATATATAATTCATTTCTATTGATTTAAATGTGACAGAAAAGGAGAAATGAATGATTACTTCTAAAATATACTTCCATTTTTCTTATAAGGAATGATTCCAATGTATTGCTGTATGGGACACTTTGCTTTAACAAAATACTTTTGTAAAGTACATAATTAAAACAACTGTTTAGCTAGTGTATTTTTAAGTTAACCATAATGTTTACATCACAATCATTTTGTTATTAAAAAAAAGTTATTTTCCTTTATAGTGAAATTTTCTCTTTCAAAAATTCACAAAATACATTCTGTTTATGCTTTCCATTCAAGAAACAAATTTCTTTTTATCTGCTTTAGCCAATTCATTTTAGTGCCCCCACAGACATTAAAAGCATTATCATTCTCATTTTACGGCTGTCTGAGACCTGAAGTGGTTAAATGATTTAATAAAGGATGTAGAAAGATTCAGTCACATGAGCTGGAAAAGATCTCAACTTGTCATCTGCTAGACAAAAAAACCCCCCACAACCCCCAAAACATACTGCAGAGTCATTAATACCCAAAATATCTCACTAAAAATAAAAATCAGAACCTCTTAGTTCCCTTTGCTTGTCACTGTCGTATGATCAGCTAGGTCTGGCAGAAGAATAAAGTAGTTTACAACAGTTAATAATAAGGTCAGAAACTGTTTTTTAACTTAACTTTTTCATTGTTAGATGGTCTACTTTTAATTTCAGGAGGTTTCAGAAATCTGTAGTTAAATTTGAGTTATGACAACATACTCAAATTATTTATGTTAAATGTCTCATCTAACATCAAAAAAATAACAGAAGAATCTGCATTTTTTAAAGGTGTAGACCATTTATAAAGCACCCACAACTGTACTTTGTGTTATCCTCCAAATCACAATTCTTTAATTCTGTACAATGAAAGAACACTGCAATGGAACAGTAACCCCCTGTAAATCTTAAATAATTTTTCCTATTGGTATAGCAATGAGTGAAATATATTAATAAGATCATAATTCATCTGTATAAGCCCGGGTTCTCAGTATTCTCCCTGTCACATCACAGTCCTCTTTCAAGAGAATGAAAGATTCCTAAGTTAATAAGCAAGTTGTAATAGCTGAAGTAGGAATCGAAGCAGGTGGCAAAATCAGTACAACCAGCATTTGAAGAAAGCAAAAGGGAACATGAGAGGACTAAACCCATCCTGAGGCAGAACAGGATCTCCTCCTCCGGCACACTTGTCAATGCACTATGTTTTCTACTTTTAAATAGTTCATGCAGCAGAGATTCTAGCACTTTCTTTGAAAACTCTGCTAATACACTGAGATGTCACCGTTAAGACAGGTCTTATTTTTCTAAATCCCATGCTATCATCTAGTCCCTTTAGCAAGTCCCCGGTTTGTCTAATCATGTCTGAATACTCAGATGAACGCCAGCCAAACCATAGCTCCTTTTTCCTTAAATTACTCTCCAAGCTCTACAAATAAAACCATTTGTAGCCATGAAGTAACACAAAACTGAATGCGATATTCCAGCTGTAATCTCAAAATACAACAAATTACAGCGTGGATGACAGCGTTTGCTCAGTTCATGACCCAGTGTCGGCGCTACACGTGATAACTCCCGGAGTCCTGGGTGACTCAGCTCACACAGCAGCTTCCAGCAGATATTTAAGCGGTAATGACATGGGCAGAGTTCTGCTAATTTGAGGGCAGATCACTGCTGTAACAAAGGTTAGACTCAAAGATTGCTCCGTCAAATTCCTCTTTATAACACGATTATTAAATAACAACCCTGAAAAACATCGGCATATCGAGGCCATTTATCATCAAGCAAGCTGTCTCTTCCCCTCGCAGATGGCACGTGTGTGCCACAGCCTCTGAAGGACTTCATTGTGGAAGAGAGTATGAAGCAAGGAGACAGGCTTTCTGTTTTAACATTATAAATATACTTCTTCAGCTCTGAGTGCTTAAACTCTGTTCCTCTAGTGCATCTTTTTCCTTCTAAGTACCATGTCCTTAAAGGAAAACTACTCTGTTTACGTGTGTATTTATCACTGTGTGAAAGGAAAAAAAGTTCTGCAAAACACTCGAGTAATAGTTCAGTCCTTATATTTAACTTTTTACCTGAGAATTTCTGACTTTCATTAATTTCCTTTGAAAACCTCCATCTATGTAATGGGGGGCAAACAGCAGCAGTTTTCTTCCTGTTACCTAAAACTAAAGGTTTGCACTTAGAAAGTATCTAGCACTAGAGACGCTGTTTAAATGGATAATCAAGACATTGCTATCACTACAGAGATGCTTCCTTCCATTCATTATTGCCTTTCCTTTATAAAAGTATTTTTCCAACACCAGTATCACCAAAGTATAACAGAAAACGTTTTCTTCTTTTATTAACCAAAACCTGTATAGGAATTTTCAGGAATTATATACATTATAAACCGTTAAATCAGATAATCAAATTAGATTTAAAATTGTGCATCACACATCTGGACAACAGCAGTATCATCCTGAACTGCAAGCACAGTTTTGAAAACCTTGACTCTCCTTTGATTTCTAACACTACCCTTCACATAAAATCGCCAAACTCCCATTCTTCTAACCCGAGTGTTTCCTTAATATGAGGTGTGAGGTGAGTCCAGAGCAAGTAAAAAAAACCTGTCCCTAATTCTGGAATACAACCACACCTAAAAGACCAGTAAACAGGAAATAGCCTTGAGTTGTAAAGTGTTAAACATATCTCAAGGTAGCCAGCTATTATTTCAGCAGTAGGAAGGGAAGGCAAGAACTCACTTCCGTCGCAGTGGATGCCCATTCACACTGAGAGCACAGAACACTCGGATTTGGGGTAAAAAATAAGCAAATACCATTGGTAATCCATGCTAGCAAATTGCTTTGAAGAAAAACGGTCAAATTCTGCTCATAGTCGCACAAGTTGATAAAGAAAATTTTTCTTTTTACCTGGTTATATACGCAACCCTACTCTCAATCTGTGCATTAATACAAAATCAGATCTGCATTCATGAAATACGTAAGGTGGCAAAGGTAAGTGTTGTCATAATTACTTCCCAGACAACATTTACACTTCATCATGAAAAATGCATCACAGTTCAAAACAACCCACTGCTAAATCAACACCTGAACTAGGCAAACTACAAAAGCACACTTTAGTTTGGCATGCTAGTTACCTAAGAACTACAAAAATATATTCATGCTGAATACATTCAAGTACTATTTCCAAATAACAGCTGACTCACAAAGTACCCTGGTGATATGTCTGCAGAAAATAAGCAGATGACTCATGTCTGTAAATTCCTGAAAGTACCAATAGACCCCTTGCTTAGTCATCTTTTGCTTGGATGCTGGGTTCGCGAGCTCTGCAAACTGTAATGAGGGATCTAGCTCTTAGTAGGACTCTCTCTCCCTTTTTTTCCTCTCTTCTAAACAGTGCAAATTATCTCCCTAAAAATAACTTCATCTACGTAAGTGAGTCACTTCAACTAGCAAGCTTACACAAGTCATGCAGTTAAGCAGTAATATTTGGTTATAAAGGTAAAAATCTTGCTGTCAAACTCGGATTTAAAATGAAAATTATGTCAGAGGAAGTCCCATTTACCCCTTCTCTCACAGAAATAGAAACATTTCCTTTGGAAAATTAAAACAATTAGCTCATTCAGGAAAGCAAAGCTAATCCTGATGATTCCTTACTTTGGCTTTCCTAAGCATCACACTATTAATATAAGTGGAGCTCAAAGCAGCGGACTGGAGAAAGAAGCTGATAGCATAGTAAAACACTGCCTTCTCCTATGTTACAGTTTACAGATCGTTTCTTCGTTTTAGAAAGCCATAGTGTGGGGAAAATTACGTCTTTATGAAAGCTCTACACGAGCAGAACTTAGAGGGCTGTTTTGGGTAATTAAGCATTGAGTAAATTCTTTGGTGATTGAACCCTAATTTTCCCACACAGTTCATAAGAAAGCAAAAGAAAAAGGACTTGCTTGTTGAGAATGAGTCATGTTGTAAAGAAACTTAATTACAGTTTATAAATAGTTGAAGTTGCTCTCTTTTTGAAACATAAGAAACTATCGAGAAGTAACACACAAATTTGCTTCTCTAGACTTATTTAGCATTTAATGCATACATATATTCAAAACATAGTTATCTTAAAGCCAAAACCCTGATTCATTAATATCTAAAAAACTGTGCAATGAGTCAGTAAAGTTTAATTGTTCATTTTCTTAAAGAACCACCTGAGATCTGGAACAGGTTACCTAGTTTGTTAAGCTTATGTCAACAACTACATAGTTGCTTTCGACAGTCTCTTATTAGCTCTAAAATAATATCTTTAACATCTCATTTTACAGCTTTTTAAACAGGGTATGACCTACGGAAGGGATGTCTTGGCAAAAGCATATAGCAGTGCTGCCGTAGGGTTTCTGAAGGAAAAATGCTCAGAAGAAAAAGGCAGGTTTACCACAGCGCTCCCCTCCCTGCCTTTAAGTACTGGAGAGAAGAGAAGGGAAAACAAAACCATGCTTGAAATGCATGCTGACCATACAAATATTTCAAAGTACTTAGATGGTAGTATTTAGAAAACTTTCCATATACTGTTCCCCTGTTCTAGAAAAAAGGTTTATTCACCCCTTGTAAGGAACTGGATAAATCTAGGTATTTGTTTTCACAGACGTCAACATTTCCTCACTGCATGATATGCACTGTTTTAATGCCAGGATGATACTATAGTTGTAATCTCACCAACCTTCTGGATGCTTGAATCTGCTGCAGTTTAATGCACCTGTAATGTGTTTTGCACTTGTAAACACTGGCTGATCTGGATATTTTACTGCTCAGATTTCTAATTCTACAAGATTTCACTGCCCACACAACCTTAATTCAATCCCTGCTTGCTTTATGGAGCAGCCTTCAAACACGGGGTAACACAGTATTCTTTCCAGCTCAGTTTCCAGGCTGGACAGAGCTGGCCAAAGGAGACACTGTCCTGGTTTGCCCCATTTGACAGGCTCTACCCCTGTGCACAGCACTGCACAATTTACTGCACAACACTGAAGCCCTGCTCAGATTAAACATGGATTCATTTCTGCATGAGCTTTCCAATGTGATGATTCTAATCACCACAAGATATAATAGCTATAGAAAATATAAAAAAACCTGTTTCACAGCACCTGCAGGAGTTGAGAGTCTATTTAGAGATTCCAGACCGGGAATGAAGGAAGGAGGAAAGGATAGCCAGCTTGCCTACTGTTGCTGAGTGCCAGCCCGTGGGACCCAGTTCTTCTGAGACTTAATAGTAGCTAATACTTCATATTGCCAAACACAACTCCTTCCAGTGTTGGCTGCCATAGTAGGTACCTCAGAACCAATGATAAACGGACATGTGAAAAGTTTTGTTTAAATTATTTCACCAGAAAAACAAGAAGGGTACAGGAAAGATGTGCTAAATCCAAATCTCCAGAGAACACTGAAAAAAATCTTAGCCTGATGCTCTCCGTTCTCTTCCCGAAATCCCCTGACTCACTCCATACTTATCATCCAACTCTGGCCAGAGACTGCCTCTGCATTCAAGTACTTCTGACGAAGTCATGGAAACAGGAAACACATATTCCAGGCTCCAGAACTGTCTCTTATTGCTATATATTCATCATCTTTTTTTCTTGTTCCTTTTTTGGTTTACCGAATTTCATGTTCTCTCTGCCTTTACTTGCAACTGAGCTCACACTGCTGGGAAAAACAACTTGTGGATTTGAATGTACTGCCTCAGACTGAAAAGTTCCTTGAACTCAGAGCTCTCCAGTTTTCATGATGTGTTACTGTGGATGAGATCCATATGAATTTACAGTGCAACTCCGTGGTAACACAGATACCATATAATATAAAGCTCCTTACACATCTATAAAGCTCTACCCTAAAACCGAAATTTTCTTGTACGCTTTCTGTCATGACTTCTCCTATGGGAAAGCTGTTCCAGACAGCCTGTACGACGGGTGAAAAAGCTTTGTTTAAGTTCAAGGGAAAACAGCTATCTTCACTTTTTACACAGAAATTCCAGGCCTTTCAGGAATCATATTGATCTCTGTACCTACTGAGGAACTTGTACTGATTCAGCCACAAGCATTCTTGGGGACCGTAGTGGCTAGCACAACTCTCTGCAGGGCAGGCTTTCAGGCTGTTTTGCATAGTGAAGCTTTCCTTGACTCATCTGTGCTGAAGGTCTTTAGCCTCAATTCTACTGGCAAAAAATGAAAGGGTGAATTTGGCTCAAAACACACAGAGCATTACAAAATGCTACTGCTATCCTGCTTTGGCGCGTGATGATGTCGTCTTCCAAGAATGAGAGAGCAAGGATGACAAATAACATATCAATGGCATTAGTGTGGGACTTGAAGTTAACAGAGCAGAGTCACAGGAATTTGAATTTGTTAAACAATATTGGGGCTAAGATCCCTTCTGGAGAAAAACAGGTTATTTGCAGGAAGCTGCTATTTTGAAATCAACATTTTAAAATTTCAAATGTGAAATGAAAAGGTGTTTACAGAATTTATCTGAGATACTTAAGGCACTTTGGGTGTGTTGGGAATCACAGCTGGTTTTGAAATAATTAAGTCTGCCCTTACTATGGAAAACATCCACCCCGTTGGCAAAGTGAACACTTGTACAGTAAATTACTTGTATACAAAATACTTCCAAGTAAAAACTATGAAAATACAAGTACATACTATAAAAATCCTATTTTTTTTTTAAACTGCATCAGTTATATATCAACTGAATGTACAATATCAAATAATGGACGATAAACATTGAAATGTGACTGTAATAATGGAAAAATGGCAGTATTTGGGATTATGACAATTTAAGTGAATACATGAAATTCACAACTTGTTTTGCATTGGGAAACGGGTCTGGCATGATCTTGACCTTTATCAGAAGATTAAAGAATGGGAAGGAAGACCACTGAGATGTTTAGAAGAGGAGGTTATTAGAAGGTTCTTAGGAAGAATACAGCTGGGATAAGAAAGAAAAATACTGAGGAACCTTTTCTTAAGCACAGGTTTAATGCATCACTTCCAGAACATGAGGCAGATAACAAGAGTTACTGAAAGTGCTGGCAAATGCCCATTTTGCAGTAACTTTTGTGATGTTCATTGTGACATTAAGGAATGTTTGAAGGGGTCCAGGGTTCCTTTTTTTTTTTTTTTTTGAATTGGACAGGGATGACTTTCAGTTATTGACAGTCCAGGCTAGATCTGAAATAAGAATTGGTTCTCCTTTTTTTTTGAAATGTTTGCACCAACAGTATGTCCCTTTCCCTAATGTATCTTATGACAACATCACATCTGTGGAAATGGCCAGCTTCAAAGTTTCAGATACAGAAGTGGTTACCTTTAACTCCAGTGTTCTTTGACAGCCTTTAAATATTTCCGAAGAATGGAAAGAATTGTGATGGATCTGACACATTACAGAGAGTAGATTTGTTTACTTGTGGATTTCAATGAGACTAGAAAAAAATTATCAGTTCTTTTTTGTTTTGGTTTGTTAGGATTCTCCCCCCCCCCAATATACAGCATGTAACCCGCTTATTTGAAGACAACTGCATGACACTGCTGTATCTATTTTGTGGTTCTCATTCCACTGATAATGGGAACTACAATATAGTCTAGGCACCAATGGCAATTAGATTTATGATTACAACTGTTTTGATTTTCTTTCAATGTAGGCAAATGATATGGCTGTAAAAATATCACATCTATCATAACCTGTATCTTTCTGAAGTACTCCATCCTTCATATAAAAACAGCATTTTAAAAAAAAATGTGACAAAAATAGTTTAAATACCTTAAGTTACAGTCACATGCTGCAGACAGAGTATCTAATTCTTTGTTTAGTCTTACAGAGGAACCAAATAACAGATCAAATCAAGATATTCTTCAAGCGGTTTCCAGCTATGCAGTCAAAGACCATGAAAAAGTGATGCAACTGTAGTGGTTTAACCCTGAATGGTAACCGGACCAC
>JMFS01041296.1:0-12468 GCA_000699545.1 Podiceps cristatus | reverse complement strand
CTCCCAGGAGATCTCGGCCAACAATTCCTGATATTTTATATAGAATGTATTGAGCATCTATTAATCATCAATGATTCCTGAATTGCTAGTAGGTGGAATTTAAATACAATTTAATATGCAGTGGGTTCTATGCAATGTCCAAATTCTCCCTCTTTTAAGCTACTTTCAGGGAGGAACTGCAGTACACATCTACTTGGCTAAGCCCATACTTTTATTTTGTTTATGTAGATATTAATATATGCCTTCTTACTTACGTTTCTTATTAAAGGAAGTGATTAGATGTGAGAAACACTTGTGTGGGAATGTGGAGAATACTTATGATCTTGACTGTTTTCCAGGCAGAATCCTATGGAAAAAATTGTTATAGTCCATAGGTGATATCATGTTACAATATCACATTATGTATTGGCTAAACTAGCAAACCTCCCTTTAAAGGGTCTTACATGCACTTCTTTTTTTTTTTTTTTTTTTTTGTAAATTAAACACCATCTTGGATAAAAATGTTGTAAAGAAACAATTCTTTCACCTTACAGTTGTAGGGTTTGTGAGATTGCTCTTGCAGTCTTGCTGCACATGAAATCTGCAGTGTTTCAAGGCACGGGCCTTAGCTGACAGAGATTAGTGTCACGATGGTAAAGGTGATAGAAATGGCCCTCTAAGAGTATGTCCAGCCCTTGCAGCCGGGGCGGCTTTCACGCATGGATCCTCCATTGGTTCCTAAATCAGCAAGTGAGCATGAGTTTGAGATGACCTGGTCTAAGAATAGAAACTGAAGAACAAGAAATTCCTTTTCATTGGACTTTTCTGACTCATCTGGAACACCTAGTGCTTCAGAGGGGAGAGATAGTATGGCAATAAGGGGGTAAGGAGGAGGGCTCTAGCTGCCTGTGCTTTTCCCCATAAAAGTACACCAGCCGAGTGCAGTGATAGGAATTCAGGAAGCCTGAATAAAAGAACCTCTCTTGTCCGTTTTGAACTGTGTAAGCATGGATCTTTGGCTAGAGCACCTATTGTACTGAACAGTGAGCAGCTGCTGCTGCTATGCCGTTGAGAACTGAAATCTATTTAGAGAAATAATTGCTTTAGTTTTCAAGATGCTCCTGGAAATAAGATCTAAATTTCTCATTATAGTCTTACCTGGAAAAATACAGTATGTTCTAAACAATTATTAAAAATTCTTAAATTAAAAATTCTTAAAGAAGGTGAGTTAGTCTTCAAGGTTTGTAACTGAGAAAAAGGTAGGAACAAACAATCCTCTTGTGAAGGGGAGAGTACTAATTGTGTCCTGTTCTCTCATTGGAGTGAGAAACGGAACACCTGTGCTTGTCCTACCCCAAGTAATGCTTGGGACTGTATTTTTCATCTGGAGTATTTTAAAAAAAAAAAAAAAAAATGGGATACCTTTGCTTTTCCAGTCCATCCCACAGGATATGATGTGGAGTGCTTCATTGCCAAAATTTATTCCAGATTAACTAGTGCTTTTGGCTAATTCTTTTTTAAATTGCCCTTTTTAAAATTACTTTTAAGGGATAGTGCTTTTGAAATGCATGCAAAATTACAAGTTACTTGTAAAAGTGCAGCCAGCTAGCATATTTCTTGCATCACGCTGTTAAGTGCTCTTGTTCCTTTCTTATGCTGATGACCTTCAGGATACTTTTTCAGAATGGCAGAACTGACAGCACACACACAGTGCAAGAACACAGGTAAAGCCCTAAATATACAAAAAAATGTTCATATAAATATCATCTTAGAGGCACTTCCTAAATACTATCTAATACTGGGAATCATGACATTGGTTAAGAGGTTACTAATTCTGAGAATTCATCTCCTGCATTTTATAGTTAAGAATTTCTTCCCTTTTTTTGTACTTCACAACAAAGACTGTAACACTTGCATTCTCCCTTTTAAGTATGGTAGCAGGACTAATAATCTTCTCTAAGGTAGCTCAATTGAAAACCAAACTTTCCTTAAAAGGCACCCAAGTTCTGAACCAACCTTATATCCATTATCATTTCTATATCAAATAAAAATAAACAGCTTAGCATCTTAGGTCTTCACCTTCTACTTTTTTTTTTTTTTTTTTTTTCTCTCCCGTGTTTGTAGTAGCCCAGAAGGGTAAGAACTAACTGCAGGGTTAAACCATCAGCAGAATTTTCCAGAATTTTAGTTTTGTTTGCACAGCTGTCCTTTTGAAAGTCTTTATTTTTAAATGAAAAACCTACAGTGACTTTCTGACAATCCTATCTTACAGAGTGTTCACCTGACTTTTTCCAGAAGTAGAGATCACTCACAGGTCTTGTGGTTCTCAGCTGAAATGAAGCCTTGTGAGTGACTTTTAAAAACACTGGTTTTGCCGAGTGAGACAATAAATGTTTAGCCTTTGTCTTTTAATCCATGCAAAGATGTGAATATCAAGGGAGAGCACAGACTGGGCTTCTGCATTACAAAGCGCAAACATTCCCTTTGCTGTTTATCACACAGGAGCAGTAAGAACCACTGTACCATCTTCCCCTATGCAGTGAACCTCCTGATGTGCTACCACGGGAACACTGGTGCTGACAGGGGCCATCCGGGGCTTCTGTACCATAAAGGCGAACTGTGGAGAAAGTGTTAACAACTGCTGTCTGGATTCAGACATTGCACTGAGATTCCTTCAAGTGCAAAGGGACTAATCCTGCAACCTTGTTTCAAACAAACCATGTGTTCTGAAGGCAAGAAAAACGCAGATAATCTCCAAGTAGACTAAGTAAGATATATCTAGGCCATACTAATGACATTGGAAAAATAGCCTCCCACTACTTGAGACCTCACCTGGAGTCCTGCATCCAGCTCTGGAGCCCTCAGCACAAGAAAGACATGGAGCTGTTGTGGAGGGTCTAGAGGAGGGCTACAAAAATGATCCGAGGGCTGGAGCAGCTCTGCTGTGAGGACAGGCTGAGAGAGCTGGGCTTGTTCAGCCTGGAGAAGAGAAGGCTGCGGGGAGACCTGGCTGCGGCCTTCCAGTACTTAAAGGGGGCCTATAGGAAAGATGGGGAGAATCTTTTCAGTAGGGACAACGGTGACAGGACAAGGGGTAATGGTTTTAAACTGAAACAAGGTAGGTTTAGGCTGGATATAAGGAGGAAATTCTTTACAGTGAGGGTGGTGAAGCACTGGAACGGGTTACCCAGAGAGGTGGTGGAGGCCCCATCCCTGGAAACATTCAAGGCCAGGTTGGAAGGGGCTCTGAGCAACCTGATCTGGGTAATGGTGTCCCTGCTCACTGCAGGGGGCTGGACTAGATGGGCTCTGGGGGTCCCTTCCAGCCCAAAACATTCTGTGGTTCTATGATTCTACAACACATCCTGTTCCTGTGACACTGTCTTGGGGAAGGACAGTGACTGTTCCTCTAGTAGTACAGCATCAATGTGGAGTGTCAGTGGAGATGAAGAGTTGTTGCTCATCTGTGTTACATAACAAAGCATAATTAAGTTACTGGAAAAAAAGAAGCATAGACAATAATTGATAGCATATTTTTATGGGCCATCTCAGTTATAAAATCCATTTTTATAGCTTACCTAGTTTCCACCAATGCAGACGGATAAGGCAAATGTTTCACCGCCTATTTTAAAAATTGCTGGGGAAACACTTCCTTCTGTGAGTGAAATTAGTCTTCTCAATGACCGAACAAGTCCAAGTCTAGACAAGACAAGTAAGACAGAAAATGGTTTGGAAGCCAGATCAGTTTCCCACTGTAGTAGTACCCTTTGCCTGAAAGAGTTGAAAAGGAAAAATGTGCAGAGTTATTGGGGGGTTGTCCTGAACAGGGAAAACTGAAGAGAAACAGGGTTTTAACCAAGTGACACGGAGGTAACCTACCGGTTAGGTTGAAAATCTGTTAGTTTACCAGGCATTAAACCTGTTCTGTAATTTTTTATTATTCCCTCTCCATTTTTTATCTCTAAAACTGTTGGAGCATATTGCAGGGGTGCCTGCAGGGATGGTGAGTTATATCAGCTAACAGTGACAATGGTGGGTGATTGGCATCTCAGAAGTTTGGGCTCTTCTACCAAGGCTTTAATGATTGGAGGCAGAGAGCAGGTGGAAATCACTTTCACCACAACCTGACTTGGAGTGCTGACTGCTTTGAATGATGCTGATAGGGGGCAGAAAGCTCTAAATCCACGCTGTGCCTCTCAACCCTAGTAGCAAAATTGCATCAGTTTACTTGTGAGATAAGGAAGACTCGAGTCGTTAATGTATAAGCAAGCTGATCTATAAATACCCTAAGAAGTACTTTGAGAGCATTATTACTGTTACAAAATGTAATAGCAGTATTACATAAGCACAGTAACAATAGTACATCTCTGGTTGCTGACTGCCTCTTTTGACAGCTGTGGTAGAAAATGGATCACTGGATGGTCATGAAATGAATATTTTCCCTAATCAGAATGGAGAGCTTTATTACCCTTATAATTACTTGTTTAGCAGTCACTTATTATTTTTTTTTTAGTCCATGAGTAATAAAATGGGCCTGTTTATTAAATAACATTTTAATTAGGAATCATTTTTAACATGTGCCAAGCTCTTAATGTTTTCTCCTATGCAATTACTTAGATAAATGCTTGTATTTCTGATAACTCCATTGACACCATCAGCCAAACTAAGCCTTCCCTGGTATACAGCTCATATAAAATAACAGGCTCCAGATGCCTTAGCTTTCCCCAAACAGCTAATTTTTAACGTATTGCAATAGAATATTGCTTATTTTACTAAATAGCTTTTACAGACTCCTGCTAGATACTGTGTATTTACAGCTCATTTGAATTCAAATGTACTATTTTTGCTCAGCTAAATTTCTTATTGACTGCACTGTAAAGCTTGCATTTAAACATTTTTAAAAGAAATTTCACATTTTTGTTAAAACACACCTCAAAGCCAATGTTGACAAATTGTTTTGCAAATGTCTACATATTATTTGGCCATGCATAAAACTTGTTTAAAACATTATGAATGTTGATGTAATGTTGAGTAAATATTTTAAGTGTTGATCTCCAAATGAAATAATCATGATCATTTTGATGAAATGAAAATGTAATGTCTTTCGTCTCTTTCACAGAAGCTGAGCTTTTTTTTTTTTCTTTTTACTCCTATTTTTTGAATGAGCATCATCAGACTGCCTGCTTGTTTACATACAAGATATTGCCACAGTTTCTTCTCTTGTCCTGAGACTGAAACTCTTGCTCAGCTCAAGAAGAGAGATGACTGTCTTTTCTCTAACACAGAACATGAGTAGATCAAATACCCTGTGCTTGTTTGTGCAAATAAAGCCCTACTTGGCCAGGTAGTGCACCTAATTTTGGTAATGGTATTAGGCTAATGAAGTATGCATTCTGGTAATAACATGGGACCTACAGACTCCTTGCACAGTGCCAGCTGATCTTAGTAAGCCTTTGCTGATTTATGCTCACCAACAATTTTGCTTTCTAAATACATGGTTTCCACATGTTTATCTATTGCTTCCCTGGCTCTCTGTACAGGTCTGAGGATAAAACTGATCATCATAGGGAGCAATACAAATTGCCTTATGAGACCGAGTTTCAAACATGGGCTTGTATTTCAGTCCTTTGTCATTTTTAGGCATTTCAACCTTGCGTCCCAGAGCTATCAAGAACACTAGCCATTTAAAAGTCAGTGCAATTTCACCAGGACAATTTAGCCACTATAAGGCATCCATATGTAAGGGATCCCATGTGTTCCCTGATTTTCCATTAAAGCCTTTTCTTTGGGATTATTTGAGTATATGTTAGTTACCATTTCTCAGTAAACACCAGATGCATAAATCCTTGTTTATAAGTTTAAACCCAGTCTTGAAAGAAGATTGAAGTGGGCTAAGGGTTCAGACTGACTGTAAATAGGAAGCACGTTCTGTTCTGAAATGAATGTTTCCATTCATTCACAGGAACAAAGGAAAGGAAAGAAATTATCCTTTCCTCTGGAAAATTTCTACAATATTTTTCATCATATGACATTATCAGGGCTAAGAACATAAATCTGTGAAAGGTCTACATTTAATTTTTTTTATTTATGGATTTTGGAGGGCTCTAAAGAGAGCAGTCTTAGCTCACATGTATACCTCAAATTCTATACCTCAGGCACTATGAGTAGAGGACTTTAAAAGAAAGAAGAAAAAAAAAAAAAAAAAAAAAAAAAAAAAAACAAAACAAACACAACAAAACCAAAAAACAAACAAACAAAAAACCCCACAAAAACAACAAAAAAAACCCCACCATGGTCACTTCTCCAGGTAGAAAAGACACTTTGGAGAATAAAACTTCCCCAAAATGTAAAAAACAAGTGAATTTGACTGTGGATTGGCCTTTAGACCCAACTGATGTCTTGTCTGCATGTCAGATAGATGAAACAATTAGCAAAACTGGAAGGATTTTCCTTGATTTTGTGCTGCAGATTGTTATTCCTGTGGCTTGTTTCTTCTCTGCTTTTACTTGGGTTGTGTTCTAGCCAGTCTTGGGTGGTCACTTTCACCATTCCATATGACCTTGCTCAAGTTTTCTCTGCTTACAGTTGTATAACATGCCTGGTAGCAGAAGATCTGGACCCAATAAAATTACCTTTGATTCTCACAAAAGGATAATCCTTTGACAGACATCACTTACAAGTGAAGCCTTGATTATGTTCATATTTCTATGTAGTTTCTCCCAGTTTGTCTTATACTGAAGGACAGTGGAACTGAATGCACAGTTTTCATGTGGTTAGAAATGGGATTTGAGATCCATATCTGGAGCCTGGGTCTTCTTTGGCCTCATTGAAAATTCTCTCCAACACAAAGATGTTGAGGTATTGAATTAAAATGACAATGCAGAAGTTCTCTAGACTGCTGCCAGGTAGGGCAAATATTAGTGTCTCTGTGTCATGCTGCCTGATTCCCAGGAATAAGGAAAACACCATCATGTTCTGGTATCATCAGGGCTCTTTGGAGGCTTTCTAAGTTGACTCAGAGGTTAATCAACCTTGGCTTTATGGGACAGCTGTAGTGTCACTTGAATGTAAAAGCCACAGATGACTTGGGTAATGTTGCTAAACTTCTCAGAACAGGATCCACCCAGGTCAGTGCAGGGGAGGGAAGCACCTCAGTTCTGCTCAAGTTGACTGGCTTCTGGTCCTTCTCATAATCAGTTACATATATAACTAGCCTGTTGGGAAATACAAGCTGGTACTTGATAGTCACAGCCCTGAAATCTCCTTTGATAGTTTAGTTTTACTCTACAATGTCTGCTTTTTTTTCCTGACAAAACACAGCAAAAGTTACTCCTCTCACCCTGCTTCCTGATCTCCCCACACAAATTTTTGTCTGATATCCTTGTTACAGCTATAGGAGACCTGGTGTCATGGTTTAACCTCAGCCAACTACTAAGCACCATGCAGCTGCTCGCTCACTCGCCCCGGTGGGATGCGGGAGAGAATCAGAAGGGTGAAAGTGAGAAAACTCATGGGTTGAGATAAAGACAGTTTAATAGGTAAAGCAAAACAAGGAATTCATTCCCTGCTTCCCCTGGGCAGGCAGGTGTTCAGCCATCTCTGGAAAGCAAGGCTCCATCACATGTAACAGTTACTTGGGAAGACAAATACCATCACTTCACCGAGTCCTATATGCTTAGCATGACGTCATACGGCATGGAACATCCCTTGGGTCAGTTGGGGTCAGCTGTCCCAGCTGTGCCCCCTCCCAGCTCCTTCTGCCCCCCCAGCCTCCTCACTGGTGGGGTGGGGTGAGAGGCAGAAAAGGCCTTGGCTCTGTGCAAGCCCTGCTCAGCAGTAACTGAAACATCCCCGTGTTATCAACACTGTTTCCAGCACAGATCTAAAACCCCAAGTAGCTACTATGAAAAAAATTAACTCTATCCCAGCTAGAACCAGAACACTTGGGTTAAGTTCCCCATCTGCCATAAGAGAACATTGCCAGGTGATTGAGCTGCTGAGGTATTGAGCACTCAGGGTAATGCTGTCTCTGTCTTGCCTGTTAAATCCTAACAGCTTTATGCAAGTGGGGAAGAGGCTTGAATCTAGGTCTTGTAGCTGAGTGCTTTTCACGACTCCACAGGAGTGCATGGGAGTCTCAGGGATTCAACCAGCAAGGTACACAAGTAAATGAGAGTTTGCTCAGGCAGAGGAGAGATGTCTATGTGGATGCTCAATCTCTGTGCATGGTCTAACTGCTGGCTTGTGGGATAAAGGCAGGGTGCTGACTTCACTGGGGAAACACAAACTGAGGGGCTGCCAGATTGAGGTGGCAGATGAGTCTTGGTCTGAGACTCTAGATTGTTCTACCAAGATACCTAAGCATATAACAGCAACATAAATGTCAGTTTAAGACCTTTTGTGCATCAGCTTCCTTGACAGTTGGATCTGAGGCTTGGACCCTGCCTGTATCTGAGCTGCTTCTTCCTTTCTGAAAAAGCCTCCTGATGTGAAGATTGCCTTATCATGACAACCTCAACTTGACTAAGTGTTTGGAAATGTTCTTTAGACAAGATAAGTTTCCTTTTTACAAGAAAAAAAAAAAAAAAAAAGAAGAAAGAAAAATGAGGAACACTGGTGCCCTAAGGATTAATAGAAGCTTTTCTACTTAATCAGTTTTAAAGTCTAAGAGGCTGCTACCATGTCTAGCTGTTCTGGTTTCAAAGACAGAGGCAAACAATGCTTGTCAAACTTGACTCTGAAAAGACACTAGCTTTTTCTGTGTTGGTACTCCTCAGTTTCCATTGCACTGGCTTGTCCTATTTTAAATTTGTAATGAAAGAAAAAATTCTAAAGCTGGTAATCACGCGCCTTCCTTGTATAAAAACACATCTTGTTTTTATCATCAGTAACCTGTACTACACAAGAGCTCTGACACATACATTTCAGGATAGATTAGGAATTGCCTGCTACATTTACATAACATTAAAATCACTGTCTAGATACACAAAATAAAATGAATACCTTCCTGATTCTCTAGTATGGGCTTGCATGAAAACGATTTTACCTTGCTTTCTTTTTTTTTTCTTTTCTTTTTTTTCCTTTTTTTTTTTTCCTTTTTTTCTTTTCTTTTTTTTTTTCCATGAATGCCAACAGCTCCTCTCTTTCTTTAGTAGTTGGAAGAGAAGGATTTGATAGCTGAGTGAGGGGACACCTATGTAATTCATTTTTCTGGCAGACTTGGACAGCATGCTTACTGCATTTAAAAAAAAAAAAAAAAAAAAAAAAGAGGGGGGGGGGGAAAGTGTTGCAAAAAAGTGTATGGAGTGTGTGACAGCCTGGCCTTATCTGACTCCCCATCATTCCTTGCAGCTGCCGGAAGCCAACTGCTCGTCTTTCCAAACCACAGACTCATGTGGGTAATGATATGATTTCCTCTGTCTTGTGTTTTTTGTGTGTGCTTCAAGAAAAGTAACCCCCCCAAAACTCTACACACCCAGTTAATCAAGACAGTACTGGCTTCTTTCATCCTACTGAAGTGATTCTTGTAATGCTGGGGCAAGGACCTGGAGGCTTCATCTTCTGTCCCGGGCAGAGTATTCACCATCATTCATGTTTTTCTTGATTGCTTTGGGCTTTATCCTTAATCTCACTACTAAATAGTGCCCTCAACAATTGAAAAAAAAAAAAAAAGGAGTTCATATAATCTGGTGAATATAAAATCTTTAGTATTTCACTTTCCTGGGAAAAACAAACACATATTTCAAGAAGAAAATGGAAAATCAAGACTTTTTTCTTGCATTTATCATCACTATTCACTGTTGAGGGCCTTTAAAATGCTGCGTGTATGTCTGTCAATGTTGAAAATAATAGATTTTTTTACCAAGAGAAGTAAGGCTATGTTAATGTTGAAAGTATCCATATACCAGTTTCTTATGATGGAGACAGTATGGAAATACCATACGGTTTATTCTTCAAACAACCATCTTGTAGTCCACATAAAGCCTCTCCCACTACATTATAACTATGAATTTCAGTGATTTTATGACTATCAAAAAGAGGCTGTTGGTTTTAAGAAACTGTAATTCTTATTTCCCACAAGGCCATAGGTGAGAACTTTGAAACTGTGAAGGAAACGTTAGGATCATAGAATCATAGAATTGTAGGGGTTGGAAGGGACCTTGAGAGATCATCGAGTCCAACCCCCCCGCCAAAGCAGGCTCCCTAGGACATAGCACTGAGATAGGCGTCCAGGCGGGTCTTGAATATCTCCAGTGAAGGAGACTCCACCACCTCCCTGGGCAGCCTATTCCAGTGCTCTGTCACCCTCACTGTGAAGAAGTTTTTCCGCATGTTGGTGCGGAACTTCCTGTGCTCCAGCTTGTAGCCTTTGCCCCTTGTCCTATCCCCACAGACCACTGCAAAGGGGCTGGCTGATTCCCCCTGCATCCCCTGCTTCAGGTAATTATAAACCTTAATTAGGTCCCCCCTTAGTCTTCTCTTCTCAAGGCTGAACAGTCCCAACTTACTCAGCCTTTCCTCATAGGGGAGATGCTCCAGGCCCTTAATCATCTTCGTAGCCCTTCTTTGGACTCTCTCCAGGAGATCCCTGTCCTTTTTATACCGAGGAGCCCAGAACTGGACACAATACTCCAGGTGGGGCCTGACCAGGGCAGAGTAGAGGGGGAGGATCACCTCCTTTGACCTGCTGGCTACACTCCTCCGGATGCACCCCAGGATCCTATTGGCTCTCTTAGCCACCAAGGCACACTGCTGAAGGATCAGGAGCTTCTCAGTGAGAAGCAGCATAGGAAAGAGAACAAAGGTTCTTGTTTGAAAAATAAATTGCTGGATGGTCGAGGCAAGTTTCAAAGGTCCACTGAATGTCAGAGCTTACATTTTGGTAGGCAATGAGAGATTATAGGCCTGAAAGGACTCAAAAAAACCCAGATTCCTTCCTTCCTTTAAGTGATAGACTGAATAGTAGATGGAGATATCTAGGAAAAGATTTAATTTGGTTAAAGGCGCAGGCAAGCATAACGATCTCTGTAGCCATGTTCTGAATGAACATGACTGCAGCTAGATGATTTTTGTCATGATTAGAGGAAAGAATATTGCAGTAATTCAAGATACAAGGGGATGAGAATTTGGAGTTAGCTGTTATAACTGTTCGATGTATAGCTGAGATAATTTTTAGAAATGTTCTAAAATAGTTTTCAAGTACTGGCAATAATCTGAATGTGAAAAATATAAGATTTCTGAGTTGAGGATGAAGTTTTTAGATGACAGTCTGAGTAAAGAGGTAGGATGCTGATTTGCTGTGCTATGATTCAGAAGGTGATCAGAACTCGAGGGAGAGGAATGACACCTGTTTCGACACTGTTGAACTTGGGCTTAAGTTCATAAATACATGTTAGAGAAGCCTGAAATTTCAGTTTGGACAGAAAATGTCAGAAACCAGACAGGAAAGTCTGGTTGATAAGTCTGTCAATAATCAACATGGAATTGTTTGCTGAAATTGTAGTTGCAAAAGCACCTTGCATCTTCTTATTTTGGAGGGGGAGCAGGGGAAGAAGACATCTAGGCCAGAGCCCAGAAGCTGCCCCAGAAAAAAAAAAAAAAGGCTAAAGAACAAGAGGGGCTTCCAAAAAGTGTGATGAAGCTAGGAGGAGAACCAAAAATCAGCGCTGGTTTTGAAGTCATCAAGAAAAAGGAGATTATGTAAAAGGACGCAGACAGGACAAGAATGAAAAGAATCAGCAAGTTCTGGCTCAGAAACTTGACTGGAAAGTGATTATGAGAGATTTTGACCAGAACACCTTGGGGTGGTGGGGAGAATATCACTGTATCTTTGCCCATACCGATAACACTTTACAGGCATCTGGTTTTGGCCACTGGGTAAAACAGAATATTGGGTTAGGTGGTCCTCTGGTCTGACCAAGTTCAGCTGTTCTTAATTTCAGTGGAACAAGAGTGCAGAAAATAGATTAGATGCTCTAAGGTCCAACTGGAATACAGGAAATTTTATCAGTGCTTGCAGACAGTACACTCAACATGTTCAGATATGAAGGGGAAATGTAGGAGGTAACGGGACAAGCAGGGGAAGTCAAGGATGGGAGAGACTGCTGCAGAAGTGGCATGGGAAAAGGGAAGATGGATTATACAGAGAAATAACGAAGGGAGTGAGAATGAGTGTGAGGGAGATCAAGGGATGATGGGGTGGGTGGAGTTACTGGGGAAACTGGAAGAACTAGAGGAAAATAATTTCAAAATTCCTGTGTTTGTGGGAGTGATGAAGGAAAGTTGCAGGACATGAAGGAGACAAAGTGGTGCTATTGGGAGTGTAGAGGTCGTACTGGGCCAATTTGCTACTGTTACACCTTTGCAAATTGTGAACAGGAATAGCAAGCACAGTGAAGGGCAATTGAAGTCATCTGTTAGTTTTCACTTTTTACTAATAACAATAACAATGAATCCACCTTGGGAAGAGTATAGGGACGCTGCCCGGTT
>KL264998.1:577-58826 GCA_000699545.1 Podiceps cristatus | reverse complement strand
TCAAATCCACATCTCTCCACTTTAGAGAGATTTTTCATATGATTTTTCATATTTTTCATATGAGGTCTTTCATCTTCCTCTGTCCACTCTCATTTTAAATGAAAGTGATGAGCTCTGAATGTTTCCTTTGGAGTGTAAAAGTAGGTGTAACACCCTTCTGAAAGAATTCTAGGTTTTGAACCACACGAATTGAGGCAATGTGCAGCTTGGTGTTAGGCATCCAAGCTAGGAGGAATAGCCTGTCTCTCCAGACAAATCACTGTACCAACGACTTTTTAAAATGATTTGTTCTGTCTTTGTATAGTGCAAAGGTAGGAATGAAAGTGCGGTGAAGGAGTCATGGAATTAAGCAAACTGTTGGCAGATTTGGTTAGGGCCAATGTGGATGGGTGAGGTATAGTTTAAAACAATATTCTTCAGCACAGACACCTAACAGCGCCTCAAAATGGACCTCACTTTCTACTTGGGATTTTCATCTGTCAACTCTTTCCTCCAGGTGGGGCCCTCAGTCAAGTAAGCCATGTGCTTTAAGTGTGGTGGCCTGAGGGTGAGAGGTGGACAAGGTACATCAGGTAGCCTGATGAATATTCTCTTCATTTGGTCAGTAGGAACCCTGTTTACCTATTTTTGTTCTTGTATTGAAAGAGGAGAATTAATTTATCTCATATGTAGGATAGCATCTGGCTAGTTAATGTGTACTTGCCCCCAAAGTGCAAATTGATTTGTTGTCTAGCTTGGCTTTTTTTTTTTTTTTTTTTTTAAAACATATTTCACCTCCTGAAGAATTGGCTTCTTTACCAGGAACTCCATGGTAAATCTCTTTTCACTTTTCCCTATTGAAGTTTTTCTGCTTTTCATAAATAATTTATTCAAGAGACCAGAGGGATGGCTAATGAGAGATTAACTCAATGCCCAAGGGCTAGGGCATTTCCCTGGGATGTGGTAGAGTCAGGCTGCAAGATCTTGCTTCAATTAATACTGCTTCCCACATCACAGGAGAGTGTGCTCACTGCTGGGAAACACATTTGTGTGTAAACCTTCAGCTCTCTTTTGTGTTTGTTAGCTTGGCATAGGCCTATATGTTAGACAGACAAAAAAATACCAAGTTTAAGAATTCTGCTGAGACTAAGTTAAGAAGTAGACTCTTAAGTAGTAACAGTTGAGCAGAGTTTCTAGAATTTTGGGCAGCATGAATGAGAATTTGGATTCAACGTTGTCTTCTTAATCAGCACCTGAACAGGGATTTCAGTGGTTCTGAATGTTGGATTTGGACCCTAACTCAGGGCTTTGTCAGACAAAGCTCTGGTGAACCTTGTTGTAGTAATTATGTTACTGTGTGTAATTATTTGTCTCTGTGCTAACAGCTATTACCCCCTGAGAATCAGCAGAAAGGAAAGTAGTTCTGCTCTAGCTCTTACTCTGCTGTTTCCAGTTCAAACCTACCTCCATCAGCCCTTTAAGCTAAATTACTGAGCTTTGCATAGAACTAAGTGAATTGCCTTTGCATGTTCTTTTTGGTGACCTCTGTGCTGGGGGCAGTATTCTTCAAGGAGAGGCAGGGCATCAGCTGGGGGGAAGCATCTAGCTGGGGGAATAATGTCTTGAGCTGTTACGGAAACTCTTGCCCAGAGCTCACATCAAAGCCTTTGTGGATCTACCCCAGAATCCTATAGTTTTGTTTTGGAAGGTTGTTCTGGCAAGGGAGCTCTTGCCACTGTTTCCTCGCATTGTATAAACATATATGTGCGTTTATGCCCAGGAACTTTTAGAAGTTTGTTACTAGAATATCACCTGTCAGTAATTTTCCCAGTATGTATGTGAGTTTGTGTTTCAAATCTGTGGAATGGTGAATTGGGATCTGTTTCAATGATGTGGGATAAACCTCAAAAACTCAGTGCATATCAACTGAACCATACAGTCAGTAGTGGTAAATTGGAACTATTTGCTCTTTTGTGAGTTTCACATTCCTCCACACTTTAGAGTAGTCCGGTGCCTGAGCATCACATTTCCTCTATTGATTTAATGTTTAGAATAATTTGTTCTGAAGTTAAACATGAAAAATGCTACCTTCAACTTCATTTTAATGCATGATGTTTTCATTCAGTGTTAAGGGAATTCAATTATAATCTTGTTTGAGTTTTACAGTCATTCTAAAGTAATTTTCAAGGCTAATGTAGATTTTAACACATCATGAACTTTATAATGGGCAAAAAATGTACTTCAGGAGTAGTGCAGAATTCATCAGTGAAGAAGGAATTTCTTATTTCTGATCTTAGATTTGCTGCTGATTTCTTCTGTGACCATGAGCAACGACTCTGTTTCTGTGCCTTACAATTTAACTGTCTTGGAGATGTCATGATGATTAAAACATGTATACATACAGAAAGAAACGAGGCCTGTATCATTAATGTCATGAAAACTTTGAAGGTGAAAAAAAGCAAAGTAGTGCAGTGTTACAATAATATTATCTGATTTTACATTCAGGGGTTTTTTTTTTTGGCTTTTTTTTTGTTTTTTTTTAATATGGTAATAGCAACATGAATGTGCCCAGCTGCCTGAAATATTCTCTGGAACTTCCGTCTGCTTTTTTATAAACATAAAACATTCTTCTCTCTTTTGACAGTTAAAAATGATGCTGTTGAGGGAGTAAACAGATTTTTAAGTTACCTGTTCAAACAAGTAAGTCTTCTGTTGAATCTTCAAAAGGCTCCAGTAGTAGGAAATATGCTACCAAGTAATACATTTATTTGCAGTTCATTTTTTCAAAGCAGTAGTGTGATAAAAGCAGATCCATTCTTTGCTGCAAAATTTGTCTCATTTTCTTCAGCTTGTGAAGTCTGTTATGTCAGTAGATAGTATTAATCTTAAATGCAAACGTACCACTTACAGCTCAGGAAGTTCCTGAGCTGCAAATTGCAGGAGGCTGAGAGTATATTAACAATATATTCTTCCTTAGGCATCTTAACTTCTGTCAGTCGTAGATCTTGGATGAGACAGATTTTTGATCTGACTGCTGCTGTGTTAACTAAGAATCACAGTTGAAGTGCAGTATAATTCTTTTACATGGGTGAAAGAAACGTGAAATTTTTACAATGACAGCATTAGGGAGTTCAATACCGAGGGTACATAATTTCCTTTGAGAGAAACAGTGTTCCTTGCAATTAGAGAACAGGTTTAAGGAAAGAAATGAAGAAATCTAGGCGTATCTTCCGCTTCTGCCGTATACCTTGAATTCAGTCTGGAAATCTGGACAAGTTATTTTTGTATGAGATATTTATGAATTACTAAAGGAGGAAATGAGAAAAATTAGTTAATAACAGTATTAGTTGAACACTAGTACTTGTTTCAGTGAATATTACGTTGTTTTAGTCTTAATTTCTTCATCCATCATACTTTGACAAGTGAATGTGGGGTTCTTTGAAGTCAATACATGGAAAGTAGTTGGCAGTGACAAAATTTTATATTTTTAGGTCAATCATATTATGGTTTAACAAACTTATGACTGCAAATGTCACTTATTGGAAGGAATAAGGCTCTGTTGAGCATCTTTTGTAACTTCCTTGCACAGGGCTGAAATGTGTCTGCATTTGAATAAATGAACATTAAAGTCTCATTCAATGTCATCAATAGCTAGACAACTTAGGTTACTGTGCAATAGCTATGAAGTTAAGACTGAGTATTAGGAGGAGGTATGTAAGTTGTAGTTAGCTTAAACAAGTATTTTTCAAGTTCTGATATGTAGCTCATTGAGGGCCATTGGACTACTTGTAGGTTGTTCATGTGAGTCAACTAAGAAAAACAGATCAATTATTAGCAGATTTTAATGTGCTACCAAGGTCTGGAGCTTCACTGGAAGATGTTTCCAGGTCTGCAGATGAAGAGGTTGAAAACCATTGGCTTTGACAATACCACTCCAGTAGCCTCATCTGCAAGGGCTTGTCTACACAGGACTTTCCTGATTAACTCCATGTCTCGTTTTACAACAAAGAGTCTGGTTCTGTTTACGTTAAACCGTTTTCAAAGTATGATTGCACTTTGAATTCATACTCTACCTTAATCCATGTTAACTTTCCAGTGCATGCCCTAAGGGAGCTGTAAACTAAACTGAATGACTGTGTCCACACGGGTTTAATGGAGTTTAACTAGCAGACTTCGAGTTCGTCAAGGTACTTACTTCAGATTCATTTTCTTGACGTCCTGGTACAGACAAGCCCTAAGGATGAAAGTGGTTTAGTTCTAAGTGAATGAACCATGTTATAAAATCCATCACTGAGATTTTATTATCTTTTTTGTGTGTGAAATACAACTACCGTAGGGTATAAAGTAGGCTTTTTTGACTTGTTTGCTACTGTCTCTTTTGTAGTAATTGCAGTTAGATCTGAGAAATAAAATAGTGTTCATGTTCTTCAACAACTAAATTCTTTATTTGTTTTTCAGTTTGGATCAAAATACATATGTTTGCTTAAATAGCAGAAACTTCTTTTTTCCCAGTACAAAAAAATCTGTCTTCTGAATCACAATTTCAGCTATGACATTATGTGTATTTGGTATGTTTTAAAGTAGATGAACACTGTAACATTTTAAGTGTTTATAGCAAATCTGAATATTATGGAAATTAGACATTTTCTGTAAACGGGAATATGATTTAAAATGTCTGGCTTCAATGATCTATATGAGATGAAAATGTACTTTATTATATTCCTGAAAATAAAAGTGTGTTTTAAATAACAATTTTACCTCAACTGCTGCCATATTTAAGATACATTTGTGTTTTCAGCTGTAACTCATAGAAGGTCAGCTCCTGTGCTTTGAAAACTACAGAAGTTGATGTTGCATAAATAGGCATGTTTTACACAGCAGGCATACAGAGTTAACTGACTCTCCGACTTGCATTCAGATTAATTATTCTTCATAATTTTTAACTAAAACAAGTTAAAGCTTTTTTGTAGTGTCCTTCAGACATTGATCAAAATCTTGTTAATATAGTAACACTGAAGTTTACTGAAGATTAAACAAAGTAAAGCGCAGTTTTTCTTAGTGGTCAGCTCATGTCACACTAAAGCCCTGATCACTGATCAAAACAGCATTAATTATTTGTTTCACGTTGTGGTTGCTGTGTCAAAATCCTTTAAATACCTCTTGGAGCTGAGAGGGAATCTTAGGGCCTGTGACGGAGCAGCTGGTCTGGACATGGGCTGATGCCCCAGTTGACAGGTTGTTGGATTAGAAAGAATATCAAAGGCAGTGAGTAAGATTAGGGATAAGTGAACATCTGACAGCAGTTTGCAGCAGGGGAGAACAGATGATAAACAATGGGAGCGGGGTGCGTGGGGGGGGTGAGAGGTGAGAAGGCCATGGGAAAAGTGTGGCGGCAATCACTAAAGCTCCAGGTTGCTGAGCCTCATGAATAGAACAGGAAATGGGATTTGCTGGGACAGATGTGCTGAGCGGTGATGAATACATTATAGGGAAATGAGGCTAAACTCCTGAAGGTGGGAGATGTTCTTTCTCTGAAGACAGAAAATACAGGGGAAAAGAGTTTACCCTCCTGGAGAAGTAAGCATTAATACTTGAAAACTAATACGGAAAGAAGTAATATTAATGGTAATTTTAATTAAATGGTTATTCTGCAGTAGCATTCGTGACGAACTCTAGGTCATGTACTTCTAGCACACCAATATTACAATGCTATTACATATATAGTATTGCAAGTATTTATTTTAAACCTAAAATTGCACAAATGGTAAAGTAGTTTGAATGATGGAACAGCCTCAATGGAGGCTCTGACTGGATAATGCTCAGACGCATATTCTGTATCTAGCATGTATTATATAGCACTCACATAGCATATGTTTGATCCTGCCACCACTGAAAGAGAGGTGTACTGAGTGATCTTGTGAGGTCCTTCCAGCCTTACATTTTTTCAGTTCTGTAAAGTAATTGTATACTTGTAGAAAATTATACATAACTGTTCTTTAGGATATTGTTTCTGTACTTCTCTAACTTCTTCAGTTTATGTTCTTGATGGATCCTTTTCCAATATTTATAATTATCTCAGAGATCAAACAGAAACTTTTTATGTGTTTACCAATAGGATTGTATGTTCACTAACTTAGAGTTTCTTCTGTACTTTTATTTTTAAATTTTTAAAGAAAATCTCACTAAAAAAACAGATCTTACATTAACATTTTAATAGTGTATTACTTTAGCAGAAGGGGGAGATGCAGAAAGTATGATTGTTGATGCTGCTCAATAAGATTTGATCTCAGACATCTAGAAGTTTATTCCGCAATGTATTCTCCCAGTCTGATTTACAAATATGAGCTTGCTAAAAAAAAAAAAAAAAAAAAAAAAAAAGTAGAAACATAAACTGAGAGAGTCACCAGCAGGAAAACATAAAGCTCAGTTGTGTAAGGACAAGAGGTGACTTAGCTGTAATGGGAATGCCCACCATCTGTCTTTCCTGACCTCAAATCTCTCCTATGTGCTGGCTCTGTCCTCAAGATGAGGAGACATCTATCTGGCCGCCTTTAGTCCCTCTTTGCTCCTAGCCATGTGTATGGTAACTGTAGCTCTAGTTTTTTTAAAAAACCAAATGATTGTAACGAGAATCTGGGATGAATAGGTATGTCCCGTAGCCCTGTTTCATGGAAGTAGCCATTCATGTTACAGAAATGCCATGTGTGGCATTTGACCACAGTGGCATCACTTGAATGCAGCAATTGAAGAGTCTGTAGGGCTCTGGAGTTCCAAAAGTTCCCCAAAATTAGTGATCAACAAAGATTGTACTTCAAGTGGCCATAATAATAAAGAAATAAAATTATGGTGAGCACAGGAAAACATAAATAAAAAGGTATGCTTTACTGATTCTGATCAGCTGAAGTACTGGTTTCCATAAAACTTTGATTTCTACATTTGCATGAAACTATAACTGAAGAACTTACCGTTTGTTACAGGCAGTTCTCATTTTTAAGGGGTGATTGAAGATTATTTGCAGTTGGCTTTCTTTAGTTTATATCCCAGGATTTAAACTGTTACAGGCACTGGCATTATGAAGGTTTCAGAAATAATGCACTAAAACTGTATATAAATCACTAATCAATTAATGTTTAATTAATTCAATTAATTGAATGCCATTTGTATATGACTTCTAAGCCACAGGTACATTTCTCTGTACCAGTGCTCTCTTCAGAATAGATGACTGGTTAGAAGATATTACAAAGTTACTTCTTCCATCTTTATGTGTATTATTTTTTCCTGATGGGAAGATATGAGGAGACGACTGCTGCTATGGGAATCAGATTTCAGTTGAGTCTATCAAAACTGAGAGGTAAAAGTGAAATTAAGAAAATAGCAAAACCTGGAGCTAGTTGCATCTGTCACTTTGAACTGATTTTTTGGGGGGGTGGGGAGAAAAGAGAGGATGAAAAGCCCTGAGGATCTTTGTGAGGAGGGTCTGTGAGAAAGTCTTAGGAGAAAAATCTAAAGATTGTTACTAAGCCTTGGCTTCTATTAGCCCCCTGCTGCTGTTCTTCATCAAGTTGTTTTAATGGCTTTCAAAGCAAGTGAGTGGAAAATGGTTTCTCTGGTACCTTAAGGAGACTGAACTGAAAACTGTCATTGCTTTATAAGTAAAACACATCAAAGATTGATGGAAGAATTGCTTGTTAAACACATTGTAGTTTTTAATTAAAAAATTTGAAGATATCATAAAAGAGACATCAGATCATCATAACTACATAAAGGTGAAAGTTTAATGGCTTGTCATCTGCTCAGGAACCTGTGTTAAGTATCTCTTTCATAGCTTTTGTGACCCTCTTTGTGTGTGCATGTATACAAGATATTATTTTTTTCCAAGAGGTTGTTTTTTTTTTGTTTTCTCCTAATGTACAGAGGCAGAATTACACAAGCATAAAAATGTAGGTGGTGGTTACTGTGCTATTTAATTTTCTTTCCCTGGTATTTAGAAACGCTGCCTTCTGGCATTTTTAATTACCTACTGCTTCAAATTCTTACATATTTCTGAAATAGTTATTTTTCTTTTTATTGCAGTTTATAAGATGTTCTGTGTGTTCAGTATGTGCAAAGTGCATTTCTCTATCATCTAGTAATTGCATGAGCGTTTCTTCTGGAACCTGATCTTCTCACTCTCCTCTCCTCTCTCCACCTTCTTTTCCCTCCACAATTCTCCCAGTCAGTAAATACTGTGGTTTTAGAGTTGTTTAGTAGATCTAATTAAAAAAAAAAAGGGGGGGGGGGGGGGGGGGAAGTGTGCCTAGAAAACATTTCCACTGAGACTTTGAGCTTTATTCTTTTAAGCCAAATGTTTGATAAAGGTGCATATTTAGTAAGCAAATACAAACAATTGTTTTAAAAGACTAGAAGAATCCCTCAGCAAGCTGATAAAACACACTGTGCATTATTCACCATTCATTTTAAGATTTCAGAAATGTTCCATGTTGTAGTTTCAGTTTTAGTTCATGAGCTCTTTTTGTAGTTAAACAGCTACATGTAGTCATGATTCTGACTCTAGATCTGATTATTCATGTAGAATATTGTTTTTCCCAAAAGTCTAATATGTGTTAGCTGCAATTACTGGATTTCCTGCATATGATATGCTTAGAAATGGTACATATCATCAAAAAGCATAACATTATTTGAGCAATTCTGTAAGTTTTTTATGACATACAAGATCATTTAAATTAGGAGTACAAATATTGACTATGCAATCAACTACATAGTATTTTGATAAGTTGGTGTTACTATTTTAAAGGTTCTTTTCAATTATATTTGTCATTTTAGCTTATGCTTTAGTTATCTGTAATAGTTATTTTTGAGCTTGGAATAGATGTAGTATTTCGTTTTGCTGCATAAAAAGGTTCTAGACTATGAATGGGTCTGGATTGTGAAAGGCCAGATAGCGAGATCCTTAGTATGTATTTGTATAAACTTTTGAAATTCCAACCTTGCTGAACACAATGATATTTTTGCTCCTCTCATTGGTGAGGCCAGGTCTTCACTTGCATTGTTTCTACTCAATCCTAGTTTAGGCAAAGTCTAAAGCAAATTGGCTAACATATATATACACACACACACACACATATATATATGTATATATTTGTAAGTAAAATATATATTTTACTTAGAAAGTAGGTGATTGGAGTCACAGCAATTCAGTGCCTTATGACCAGAAATTACATGTTCTGACAAACTGAGCTAGAAGACAAGATAGGGGAAAAATAGAGGAAAGATACATTGGCATATTGAGTAAAACATTGTAAATAATTTAAAAGTTTGTTTAGGGTATAAACCTATGTAACTCTTGTATATAGTCTTATCTTGAAATGCTGAAATAAACTATGACTGTTGGCTTCATTCAATTTTGCTTTGCCTTTAAGACATACCTTTGTTATTATTTGATCAGTTAAGCTTGTTGAGCTTTTGAAGCAGCAGGATTAGAAGAAAAGTTGGCTATCAAGTCTTTAGGCAAATCTGTCTTAAAATTTCATATGTATGTCTGCACTTAGCACTCTGCTTCCGCATTGTAACATTTCTGACACTTTAAAATATCGGACAGTTTCTGGCTTACTTTGTCTGCAGGGCTTGTGTTGCTCTTCAGAGGGACGTTTCATAGTGCTGCAGTTTGTATGGCCTAAAATTTGACCTGTAACTCATCTGATGTGATGCTCAGGTAAGTTAAAGGATAACGTGAGATCATTAGGCTCCTATTGAGTGAAACCAGTCAGCAATCATTAGTACTGAAATGACTACTATAGTGCTTTATGGGATAGTTCCTCCAAATTTGATAACCTGATTGTCTCCCTGACTGATTCTGTAAACCATCCTTTTTTCTTGTCAAGGAGAGATGGTTGACCTGTCAGTCTGGAGAACCCTTTTTCTTTTTATCTCGTTACTCTCTTTGATCTGTCTAGGAGTTAAAACCTCTTGGCAGAGCTCTCACAAGACTCACGGGAACATACGAGCCTCCCTAGAGCATTATGGTACACTCCATAGAGAAAGATTAATTTGTAAAAGTAATAAAATAAATGTCAAGATTTAAGTGTAAGAGTTATGTTGGGGGGAGGGTGGGAGAGTAGAGATTTAATCACACCCAGGGGCTGAAAACAAGCTAGTCAGGGAAACTATTTCACTAAACGGAAAAACAGTTGGAATATTTGCTTTTGAAGTATTTCTCAAAAAAACCCAGCTGAATGCCAGTTGGCATTGTGTATTCCCTCCCCTCTGTCTGTACATTCTTCTGCAGCCCTTATGATAGAGCAGTGGCATGCCTTCCAGTACGGCATTAAGTGGGATGACAAACCACACCTAACAGTTGTGCCTTGGGGAGAGGATGAAAGAGAAAAGAATCAACTTTCTGCAGTGCTATGTTTTGTATACTTTTTGGTCAGAAAAGTGTGTCTTGCTCTTGCAAGGGAAGATGTGTAATTGTGGAAGTTTAATTCTTCATGTGACCACCTCTGCTGAATCTGTGGAGTTAATTTGTGAACTTCATTCTTTCTCTAAGATTTTAGGCTCTTCTGTATATGCTGGGTTCATGCCATTGCACGCTCAGGATAATCTTGGAGCTTAAGATGTCTTGGTATTCTGTTGAAGGGCCAACAGAAACGGCAATAAATACTTTTAACATGCTCACTGTATTCAGTACTGCTGAGGTGACATGCTAAAAATCCTGGGACCTTGTCTATGAAAACACTTGCAGTAAGCGGTAACCTTGAGTTCCTGTTAGACTTGGTGAGTAGGAGGCGTCCTTCCCTGCTCTTACTTCACCATGGAGACACCGGGGTGCTGCACCTGGCTTTGTTCCCAACTTTGTTGAAATTTAGGATTTCCCAAGTGCTGCTTGCTAACCTTGGTCAATCTTGTTAATGCTGGTTCTTTGTTGGCACGTACCAGACTGGTGCGCGATGCAAGGTGTAGAGTTCACTAGGCTGTATTGTTCCTGCATTGATTTGACTCCTGCATCAGAAATATTTTGTCCTTTGTAAGTTATAGATAAATAAATAGATTTGCTAATTACTTTTTAAAATCATACGTATGTGATCCACGCTATTGCTTTACAGATGCATTTGCGAAACCAAGTAACTTTGAAGTTATGCATGATGGATTGTTTTCTGTGTTGTTGTTTTTTTTTTTTTTTAATTCAATTTTAATGATACAACAGACTATACACAGGCCTTTTCTTACCAGTGTTCTGCTTCAGGTGACATAGTTGGTAGTTTTTGTTTCTGAAATTAGAACAGCATTCATCAGCTGCATAGATTTTGAATGCAGCTTTATTATCTATCTAAAAGTGGTCTGGTACAGTTGTTGAAGAGGGATAGGGTTTTTTTCTGTTGGCTCTCTGTCAACCAGGGAATATTTTAATCAGACCCTGTATAACTTGCAGTGGAATTTGTTCAAATGACTAAAGAGGTAATGAGAAATATTAGACAATTGATGGTGGTGATTAGCATTTGGCTGAAATACCAGTGGCAACTTAAACTGTGGTTTTATGGTGTTGTCAGTGTAGTTTTCCTGAATGGCATAGCGAAATTAATGATGAAAGGACAGTTTCTTTCCTTCCTCTTTTGGATGAGGGTCATGACCTAGGGTAGGAAAGAAGAAGAAATTACGCTTGTAGGCGTAGTGGTTGCCTTGGGACTGATGATTTTAAGATTCATTTTCTCCTTCTACTTGCTATACTTGTGTTTGCTTCTCTCCCTGCTTTGCCTGCAGAGATGAAGTGAGAGCCCTAAATCCTGGAGAAGTCAGTGGGGTGGATGTCCCAGAGTCAGAGATTCTACACAAGGTTGTCTTCAGCAATCCCAAATTCTTGGGGTGCCCAACACCAGTTGGGTCAGGGGAATCACGAGTTGTGGGAGTGTGATTTGGAGCAAAGCAGTGTTTATTTGTCTGTATCATTTGGAGATTCCTCTTCCTAATAGGTAGAAAGGATATTTTTGACTAACAAGCACACAGAATGAGTATAGGAAGGAGTTCAAGAATATAAACTGAAATTCCTGATCTGTTGTGGGATCTTGGACTCTCAATGGGTAATTCATATTGAATCTTGCTCTATCTTGAAACATCTATTACAGACGTAATTGATCTAGGTATGTTATGACGAGTGCAGAATTATTTCCCCTGCCTGTCATTAAACACCACTAGCCTGAAATTTCACAGTCAAGCGCTTTATCTCGGTAACTCTGTGGTCAAAAGAAGCAGCTGCCAATGGACCAGAAAAGATTAAAACAGGTTTCCTGGAGATTTTTTTCATTCTTTGAAAAAAAGAAAAGAAAAAAAGAAAAGAAAAAAAAGTATTTTTCTTATAGTTAGCTGTCTCAGTAAAATTTAGCAGTTTAGAAAATGTAATCTTTAGTGACTTGGAAGTGTAAATGCCATTTTCCAAAGAAATTTGCAGGAATCAGTCTCACTGAACTTCACTAAGGCTTCAACAGGTGGCAGAGCAGAAATACCTTTGTCATCTTAGGGCAAATATTGCAATTTAAATGTCATATTGAATATGACATTATTCAATAAAGGTGCTTAGACATTATTTGGGGGTTCTGGCATTTGCCTGAAATGATGGTGGTTCAGAGTAAAGTCTAAATTCAGATCTTCCATCTTTCCAGTGAGTGCTTTAAAAGTTAAGGTTATTGAACGCTACAGAGGGCTTTCTTAAATCCCGTGTTTTGGAGTTGTTCATGAGTTACTATAAAGTGGAGCAGCGATATGAACCCATGTCTCATGTTCCCCAGATTCATTTATGACTGAACTACAAAGGCCATGTTTATTTGTTTGTTTCTAACTCAATGAATATGTAACAATTTATACAAATAAGGAAAACTCCAGAAAAACAAATGAAACACAGAATGCCTCGGAGTTCTCAGCAGCCCTCTGGTTGAGGTATTTCCCTGTCTTTTATTCTCTGAGCTGGAGCCAGCAGATGTGCCTCCTGGATCTATGTTTCTCAGCCTCTTAAGTTGTTCAGGGAATTTTACTTTTGTTTCCCTTAATGTTCACTAGATATGTAATGTGTACAGTAAACTAAAAAAAACCCCTTCCATGCTCCTTTTCCACAGGGATGTGCTTTTAATGTTAGTATCACTTTTGCTTGTCCTCGTACAGAATTTAGAAGACAAAATGTTACCATTTCTGATCACATTTTACCTAGGACAGTTGTCTCAATTGCTTTTAGCTTCTGATCCTCTTCAAAGATACGTGTCTTAATCATCGAGTCTAGTATGTCCTTAATTATTTGGCAGATCAGAATTGTAGAATGTGAGACATGAAATTAAAGGTACAGTTGTCCTCTCTTTTGTGTGGCACATACCTTTATGCAGGGGCAACATGACTAGCAATGGAGAAGCCTTTTTGGGCTGAGTTGGTTTAATCACTGGGTGACATCATTAGTGTGGCTCAGCATGTGGTTGCAGAAATGTTTGTGCGGTTTGCACGCAGGAGACCGTGCAAAAAGCAGGGAAAGAGAGGGTGATACTATTTTGATGGAAGTGCTGATTGAGGTCAGATAAAGCAGAAAATATGGCAAAAGAAATTGTGGTTTAAATTTACTGAGTTTTTGACCCTTTGATAGTGATTTTGCAAATAGTTATTGCAAATTCTATGAACTTTTTTTTTTTAGCAGTAACAGAAAAATATAGGGAAAAGATTACAAAAAATGGCCTTTGCTGTGCAAGTTTTCAGCAAGTATGGATATGAGTGACGGTGTGAGATGTGGATTCCGTCTATTTGAAAGTACAGTACTTGTGACAGCAAAATACTTTTCTGTAAATGTCAGCTGAATTCACAGTTTGCAAGTGATATTGTCTTTCATTATTAGGAATATATTCCTTAACTATGTCCAGTTAAAGTTTCAGATTTCATGTTTTAATGTAACTTTGTGGAAAAAGTAGTGTTAGTAATTTTGTAAATATGGAAAGTGTATGTTCCTTTTATCCCTGCAAAATAAGTAAGTGTGTCACAGACTTCAAAGGGAAAGCACAGTTTAGTGAAAATAGGAAAATACATGCAGCAAAACTCAGTAATAGGAATTTAAGCAAAACACAGAGCAGCTGAATACTTGCCTTAAATTTTGTCATTTATATACAGAAACATTAGTCTGAAAACTCTTATCTGTTAGCAATTGGTTCCTTTCAACAGAATTGGAGTTAACTTACTACTAGGAAAGCTCCATCTGTATCTCAATTTATAACCTTAAATTATATGATGACCTGGCAGTAAAATGATGTGAGAAAAGTCATAAATTTGACCTTTGTGCATATCGTGTTTCTTAATGCAGGCACTATATCCGTAGTCTTTGTAGTATAGATTTCAGTATGCTGCTACATATTTGCCTTGGAATAAAGCATGTTTGATATGTGTATGCAATTGTTCTTAATAATAATGTATATTAAAAACAGAAAAACAAGGAGAGAAAGGAGATTTGACTTAATTTAGTGCACTTATAGATGCTTAATTCTCATGTTTTATAGATTTCCTTCAAAGGTAAGTGATCTTGCTGATAGATGAATGCCAAGCTAAACTGCAGCAACGCCATTGTTGAAAAGTACACACAAAAAACAAACTGTGACCTGAAAAGTAAACTTCCAGAGGATTATAGGAGAAGGTTTACTTACACATCAAGTATCTTAGTTGTAATTGTTCTGGCAGTTGATGTACATAAAATGAACAAAGTGGCTTGGCCCAGTATTGCATTAACAGTTGAATATATTAGTGCGTTCTCCATTGTTTATTTTACCTCCTAAAGTGTGAAAAAATTGCACCTTTGAACGGTAAACCCTATTGCCATAACCATCTGTTTGCAGTTTCATTACAAACTCCTACCAGAATAACCCTCACTTTGAAGAGAAAATTGATATGGGTTGCAAAAATTACAGTCTATGACCTTAGGTTTTATGTCTCTTGAGGTATCCCTGGTGTGGTCTCTGCTGGTATACATTATGATTTCTTCAAGAAGTATCTTTATGTTTTCCAGCTAATTTCAGATAAGAAGTCAAGTCCACTCCTCAGGCTTAGCTGTCACGTAGAGCTGAGCACCTCTGTCTCCTGGTCAAGTTCCTTATACATAATATGAGCGTAGTGGAGGCCACAGCAGCTCTGCCCTGCCCTACCCTGCCCAGCGCTGCTGTGTCAGCTGGAGCTGGCCTGTTGTTCTTTAGTGTCTAGGGTGGTTTGTCCCCATGAACTTTGCTACCTTAGTCTTGTGAAATTGTTAATATTGTCAATTAAAGCCAAATAGCACAAGTGGTATTTGTGCTTTAGATAGAAAGTTCATTTTTAATGTTGTTGAAAAGGCATCAGTTTGTGTATTTTTGGATGCAGATTCCACAAAAGCATTAAACCAGTCATTTCTAACCGAAACATTTAAATATGGGTGAGTTAAAAACTGCAAAATGCCATTATTTGTAATCACGATGCTTTTAAAATAAACATTCTGGATAGTTTAGTAATGAAATCTTACAAGCTTTGTTTAAAAAACAAACACTTCCCCCCCTTCCTCTTGAGCTTAAACAGTGGCTTGTTTAAAAAACAGTAAAATTCCATAACACTTAAACTCTTTTGAAGTAGTTCTTCCAACATCAGCAAGTAATTCTGCAAATTGCTTTTGAAGATGAGGCTTCATTTACTCTAGCATGTGCAGTCTGATGGAGTGGATTAGTGGGTGTGGACTGAAATTGTAATTTAGGCTTTTTCGTGTGCATGTGTCTTTCTCTAGAATACTCCTTATCAAATACATCTCTGTCCTCTTGGAGTAATTTTGAATAGACCAAGGCTGTTCTGTTTATTAGTCATTGGTGAAAACTTGGTATGTATATAATGGCATTACGTTAATGTTAACTACTAAAATTTTTTTTAATCAGTTTTTATTGTAGAGCACTTTTTTTTTTCTTTTCTTTTTCTTTTTTTTTTTTTTTAAATCAAATCAGTTCCCAGAACCAGTTTATTGTGTGGTTACACAAATGTCAGTGGTGGGGTAGGGGTAGAGCAGAGATGCGCAGCTGGGCTAGAAAAAGGGGCAGCCTGGGTTTCGACTGACCTACACTATTAGGGGACTGCACCCTTGGACCGCCGTGAGTTTAACAGAAACACTTCACATTTAAATTAGTAGTTGTGTAATATGATAGCCAAGCATAAGACAGTTCCCTAATACTTTTGTATACATTCAAACAGAAAAAAAAAGAGGGCCAGACACTCAACTAATGCAAGTTAGAACTATTTTATTGATTTTATTATTTTTTCAATTGAGTTGCATGGTTTTATGCCAGCTGAGAGTGCTTCTTTTCATTTTGAAAGATAAGTAATAGTTTCTATGAAATCTGTAATTATATAAAGGCAGCTTTCTCCCTGCTTATCACAAATCAAACCTTTAAAGTAGACAAAAACCCTGTGATAAGTTATTATTTCAAACAGGTTTCATATGCAAAATAGTCTGTTCAGGACAGGGTTTTTTCTTTTAGATGAAAAAGTTGAATATTAATGGTCCTTGAATTTTTGACTGTTCTTTGCACTGTTTGGTTTTTTTTTGTCTATGAAGATTTTTAGATACAGTATAGCAGCTCTATAGCTTCTATTTGGTAATCAAGTAAAAAATTCAACAGGAAGCAATGAAACTTTTTAAAGTGTATGGATCAGGTATTTTATTTTATTCATCCTTGGAAAACTTTACAAGTCCAAGCTTGCTTTAGCTGTCTTTGTCTGTTTGATTTCTGTTCTATATACAGGTTTCACAGTATCTCGAGTACTAATGCTTTATTTCTTAAAAAAAAATATCCCGAACGATGTATTGGGGGTGTGTGTGTGTGTGTGTGTGTGTGTGTCAAAGCTCTTGGTGTATTTTTTAATTGATTTACATAATTTTTGGATGTGGCACAGTGCTGAAAATACTATGAAAACTATGTAGTGCAAGGTAATTTGGTCACTAATTGTATGATAGGAAGGTGAAAAGCATGAAGTGTTCTGTCCTGAGTTTGTCCTGGAAGTACAGCTTCTGCGGGCACATCATTGTGGACACTGCAAACATTATGTATTGATTATGTATAACAAAGAGTTATAGCCTTAATAACTGAGCTGGCAAGAAATGGTTTATATTAGATTATAAATCCTGATATGTTTCCACTGAAAACTGCTACAGATGTGACATCAGATTCCATTAAGCTGAAAAAAGAAATGTAACAAGGAAATCTCAACTGATAGGAGCACCTCTGTAGTGGGGGGAGAAAGGAAGGGAAAGGTTCATTTACAGAGGCATGAGGCTTAACTTTTAGCATCCAGCATCTCCTGTCTTGCTGGGTAAGTCCACCCTGTTTAACCCAAGAACTGTGACTCAAGGAGAAGCAGCAGCTAACGGACATCATCAGTACATATTTTTCCATTGTAGGAGAATATATTTTATAAACCAAAAAGTAATGAATTACTGAGTTGCTTTTATTGCGAATTTACCTCTTGGCAGCTTTTATTGGTCATAAAAAGGTGAATATGACTGCAAAGCGTTAAGCTAAGACCACTTAAGGAAATAAAGGTGGCAGGGAGCTGCAGGAGCTGCCTGCGTCGGTGCAGACTTTTGTGTGTCTTCATGAGTCAGTTACTTGATTCCCCAGGCGTGCTGCTCATCTGAACGAACCTGATGAAAACCCATCTAATAAAGTGACCAGTTTGGTGTTCTCCTAGTGTGCGGTTCTGAGCAACAAGTAGGCACTTCAGCAAGAGAATACGTACTGAATTTCCAGATAGAGGCATTGCTGTCCATATTGTTATTAAACTATATAGATAAATTATAGACCAGTTGAATGTGAAAGTGAGTGCAATAGAAGAACAATTTTACACTTTTTTAAAGAAAAAAATACCCTCATACCTTTAAAATTTTGAGAACAGAGAAAAACAAAATCTGATTATTCCTCTAGGGAGTTTTACTGCTTTGTTACATGTTACTGCTTTGTTACAAGGACTACACACTTGCTTGGCTTTGCTGACTCTGGTTTAAGACCGTTATTTGCCAATTAATTCTCTTATCTGTTTTTCTTTACCTATAGAGTTATTATTTTATTGCATGAAGAATGGTCATAATCCCTTTCCATTAAGGACATTAACTGCTTTTGTGTCTTAGGAGCGTGGAAACAGAGTAAATGGAGCAATGAGGACAGAGTTATTTTTATGTGGTAATTGCTTCAACTTCTCAAGTTGGATTTTTTCCCTTACTTGCTTCTTGTATGACTGCTTTAAACCCAGTCCAACTGGTAGAGGCTAGGGGATCATGACTCTTGTTTGTCATTTTAACTCTCATAACTTGTGCATGTAGCTTATCTATACCATAATGTATTTGTCGTTTTTCCTTAACTGCCTCTGTTTGTTTACACCAACTTTTGTCTGGGCTCTAACTGAATTGTAAGATCACTGAACAGGAACTGTTCCCACTGCATATGTTCAGTGCCTATCACAATGGGTCACCAAACGTTGTGTTGTCTCTCCTGTAATGTAAACAGTAAGAAGTTAATCATTGTCACAGAGATATTTTTTTTTTTTCCCCCCACTTTTAGTGGCATATGTGAAGTTCATTTGCTTATTTTGGACATAGATCTCCAACATCTTAAATGACCTGCCTGAGTGGCCTGTTACCAGTCTCCTCAAAAATCTGTAATACAAAGTATGAACTGTATTTACTGAGGTGGTTTTGGTGTGACATTACAGTTCTTGGTGACTTCAGCTTTGTCTGTCCAAGCAGAAGTTTTCTGTGATAAACATGGGAGATGACATAGGGCAGTGCCTTCAGTTCAGTCACTTTTTAAATTATTACTTATAAATAAGGCAAATAAGATAGGAGAAGCTTTTAGGTAGATTTGGGGTAAGTATTGTTTCTGCTTCACATGTTGTCTGACCAGAGCTCATTACAAGAAGTCACTTAAACCAGTGCAAATCCAACATAAATTTTGATTTGTTGAATGGTCTGAGCTGCCAATAGAGCAACTATAGGAAATCTGTTACTGTAAAACCTGTGTGTTGAGGATTATTTTAGACACCCTTGTGTAATGTTGTGAAATAATTACTACACAGTGTCAAAGGAAGCATTTAAAGAGGGTTTGTGAGTGTTCTTGCACCTGTTACACTAACATGTTTTCAATTTAGTCTTCAGAATAAAACTTCTAATAAAATCTAAGTAGTATAAAGCTTTAATTACATGTATTTAAAATATACATGTAATACAGTAGGTGTTTCAGAAGCTATCACTTAATTTTTTTATACATGAAACACGCAAGGCAAACTTCTCTGTACGGCTGCTGGCCTTTCACACCAGTTCCATGAAAGGAGACAGTTCAGTGCCCAGATAAACCTTAGCTGTTCTCCTCAGGTAGCCAGCTATGACGTAATGCTTCTATATTATGCGAAATAGTGAATAATCGTTTCACATTCACTATCTCCATGTCATTCATGGAGACATGACTTCTGGAGACTTCTGCATGGCATGGCCTGCTTGCGCCACCGTCCCTTTCTCTTCCTCATCTTGAAACTCAGTAGCATTGGAAAGGTTCAGGTCTTCTTATTTATAACTCGGGCACCACAGCTCTAATTCACTTCCATTATTTATAAACAGATCCCATTCTTTGGGAGGGTCTTGGGAGATGGTCCTTGAGGAAAGGTCTACATCTGTCTCTCTGAAGTCGTGTTTAAGTACTTATGCCTCCATTTGAAAAAGCTCCATCTACAGAGAAATTGTTGTGAGTCCCAACAGGGCTGTACACAACGGTGGAGACCACAGCCAAACTGAGGGAAGGTGGTTTGGTTGAGTTGGATTAGGGTTTTTTTGAAGGCCCAGGATGGTATCAGTGTAACACTGAGCTGAGTATTGGTATGTGTGGAGACATATTTACCTGACGTTTGAGCTGGTTTAGGATCTTCTTAGGTAGCAGACCACGTATGGGTGCTGCTGTCAGGGAAAAGAGGGAGGAAGGCATTCAAGCTGCCCCAAATGACGAGTAGAGGGAAACTCCCAGGTGACTTGTGTCAGAGCTTGTCCAGGGTTTGTCACACGTGGAGCATACCCAGTATCACCGTAAGATCAGTGCCAGTGAACGTTTCTTCCTACTTTCTAAGCATAGCATGTCCTTTTTATCTTCATTAGCTAGCCTAGGCTAAGTCTTAGGTGAGTTTCTCTAGTAAAGCAAAAGTTATCCTTTGCGTAGATATACTGACAGTAATTTGACCATGTTGTTTAGACATTATATTGCCTAAGGTGGTGGAGGAAAACAGAGGACAGCGATATCCCTGGTGCAGTGATTCTTAAGGTATTTTAGCCAGAAACAGAGTGTAGGTGGGAAAAAGAATGGTATTTTGATCATGGGCTGCAGACAAGTCCAACTTGTACATAACAGACCGTGTGAACAGACTCCTGCCTGTAATTATGCCAGTGAGCAGGTGCAGGAAGAGTCTTAGGAAAATTATTTCAAAGATGGAAGGAGGACAGAGAAGGTAGAAATCAAGTATGGGTGGCATCACGAACAACTCTGCTGGTAGGAGCCACATCTGCTGAGCTTGCATCCACTGCCAATGCCTGTCCAGCAGAATGCTCTTTGCAGTGCGCGGCTGTCCTGGAATCACTTGAACCAAAAGGGATCGAGTTCTCCTTATGCAGACTGCCAAGCTGGGAGCATACGGGTGTAACTCTGACTAAGTGTCACCATTATCAAGTCAGTCCTACAGACAAGATGAGCAGGACTTGTGACACACTATTGCACATTCAAATAGTATGGAAATGGCTATTTGTACTTGCTTTCGGGGATGGGAGGAGGATTGTGTTTAATTTGGATGCCTTTTTGAGGGATTGTCTTTTGATACCCTTCAATTGCACAATACTCTTCCAAAGGCTTGGAAGAGTATTCTGGGGAAGCATTGCTGTGTGCTTCCTCAGTTCTTAATTTTTCCTTTTGCTGTTAGAGACAGGATACTAGGCAAGGTGTACATCTCATCTGACCTGATATGGCTTTCTTATGTAATTTGTGTTTATGTAAGTAATCTGTCTTCTGTGTAATATGAAACGAAGTTGTCTTACACGCTGCCTCTCCTGGAATATAGCTTTATTACTTTACACACACTATATGCACTAGTTCAGCATTGCAACATCACAGAACCTGATCATCGATCACAGAACTAGAGTGTGATTACTTTGTGATTAAAGATTTACCAAATCAAATATGTGTTATACAAAGTAGTTACAGTATCAGAATTGCTATTCTGAACCGTTAAAAAATAATACAAAATTCTTTTGACATATTTGTCTTTGTAAAACATTACGGGACACATTTCCTATTTGAAGAATAATTTTTGAAATCCTTCTCAAATGTAATAATGTACTCCTTTCTCCTTCCCATCGTCAGTGTTTAGATCTCCTAGCGATCAGTTATACTTACTTCTTTCAATTCATTGAGAGAAACTTTGATGATTCTTTAGTAGATATTGAAGAATGGTCTATTTTATAATAATACAAATATATGTTTATTAAAGTGAAGTCCATTAAGGGTTTGAGAGAGCTTTTGTATTTCACAAAGATACTTCTCTTTTTTGAGAATTATGTTGACCATTGATACATTTAATTCTTTCCAACTATGGTGACAGGAGAGCATTGTCAAAGGCCATGATATGTGGAAATAATCCATATATCCAGTTTAGCAATTAATTGTGGCTACTGGCTTTTAAAAGCATGAATCTTGATCAGTTTCAGCAATTAATATTTTTGTCTTAAAGATAAGATAGAGATATTACATACAGCTTGGTTAGAAACTGGTTAGAATGAATGTTCTGTAAAGTATGTAAAGCAGCATAAGAACCATTGGTAACTGTTTACATGCTATTAATAATTAGCAACCTTCATACTAGTCTGTTAGGAAAGAACCATGCATTGGATACAATAGAAACTCAACTCCATACGGTTGGGTTCAAATTACATTTGACTTGGACAATAAGGCATGAATGGGGCTCATTTGAGTTTCTGCCACTGTAAACAATGAGATGTTGGAATGTTTCATTTGTTTATTGATTTATTTATTTGGACAGGTGCAGGTTGATCATATGAAATATTTTATTCAAATATAGGCAGAAAATAGCTTAACAAACATTGTCCAGTCAGAGTGTATGATGATAACCAACATCTTGAATGGACAGGCTCAAATTAATTTAGCCTGTGGCTGGTTTATGAATTTGGATCTTAACTAGTCAAATCATATTCTAGAGAAAGTGCTCTATGTGCTGTCCAGCAACTTAGAAAATACAGGTTGTTTGGTTTTGGTTTTTTTTTGTTTTGTTTTTTCTGATTAATTTCTTTTTAAGTACTAAGCTCCTTCTTTTACTTTCTGTTAAAAGTTATGTGCACGTCTGTGAGGTAGATTCTGTTAATGCTAATGGAGCTCATCCTTGAGAAGAGGTCATTCAAGTCTGATGGATCCCATCTGGATGAGGATCATTCTCTAGGGTGTAATTTTCCTCAGCTATTTGAAACCCTTTCATAAGTGCTCCAAAGCAATCAGGTTCTATAATTTGCAAAATGATGGCAGGAGGAAAGAGCCAGGAAGACTGTTGCTGGGATCATACACTAGGAAGTAGTACCACGGGACTAATAGCCTAAATTAATGCAAGGGCAGCCTTGATTCAGGCTTTTTTGTCTGCTCCATCAGCTGGACACCTGCATTTCTCCCATGTGGACACTACGAAAGGAGAATGGATGATGGTAGCACATCTTACCATTTGGGGCAGGGGAAGGTTGAAACTGGAGAAACAATATGAAGGTACATGCAGAAGACATTATCCTTGGTCCTCCATTTCCCAACTCACTCATGTCAAATAGAAAGTTGCACAGAAATCTGCAAACAGGAGAAAATCCCACAAATACATGTCTTACAGGTAGAAATACACATATGAAAGGATTAATACCTTAAATTATCTTACCACACAATATAGCCTATGCTATTAAGTTCAAGTGTTGCAACCGTGTGTTGTGTCATAGTCCTTTCAAAGCTGTTCCTCTGTCTCTCACCAGGTGGAACTGATTGGATATATGCTCAGCTTGAGAAACAACAGTTTTACTATTTCAGTTCACAGTGAGAATTTGCTGTCTTTATTTCTCTTTCAACATTATATTGCATTTAAACAATGACAGGTCTTCTAATGCTTACATTTGATTCCTGTCAATGCTAACAGAAGGTATGCGCAGGCACCAATGGAAGAGTAGACTAGAGTTTCTCTTGAGTTAAACAACTGTTTATAATTAGAGTTGTGGGAATGAAGGAAAACCCAGCTAGCAAGCAAACCGTCACTCTTCCAAAAAGCTTGGTAAACTCATAAAGCTCAGGAGCTTAATCTCTGAACCAGAGTGCTTGTTATCTAATCCCCACCAGCTGTTGTGTACTTGGTAGCCATGACATCTGTAATAGAGCTGAAGGGCCTGTCTGTATTGGTTGGCACCTTTACCCACCAACTGAACTTGATTCTTCTTTCATTGCTCACATTTACCTGCTTTAAATCATTAACCAGTTGCTCAGGGTTTGATCATCCATTTAACCATACTTTATAATAGAGAGCTTGTGCTGCTTTTCACATGAAGCATGTTTTAGGTTTGTGGGTTTTTAGCAGGTCTAGTTTTTTCCTTACTAATAAGAGAAAGGTTATCAACCGAAAGAATTTCCTCTGGTTGCGTACCAATTCTTTATATAGACTTAAAACTGACCTAGGAGTGAAATCTCTTGTATTTCATCTGAAAAATACCATCATACTTCTAATAAGCAATGTAAAGAATTATATACATATCTCTGTTAACTAGTGTGTATGAATTAATACAGGTGATAGCAGAAGATAGAGTATAAATGTAAGTGTGTACGTGTTCATTGTAACTGTGGAATAATGCTTGTTTTCTGGGATTGGTTTCAGCTGTGCTGTTGCGTGTGTTGTTCTTTTAAGATAGCAGAGGACAGAAATTGGCCCAACTTGAGAAAAGACTCCGTTTTAAGTCTCCCAGTTCTTGGGTGAGCGCAGTGACTTCAAGCCTACTCCTCACCGCCACAAGCAGTGCAGAGTAACAGCTGTTGGGCCTTGTTGGGGGATAGAGGGAAGGATCCCAAATGAGTTTAGGCAGGAGGTAGGTGCTGAGCTGTCCTCCTAAGACCGTTTCTGGACATGGAAGAACTTAGATCTATGGTTTATTTTACTGGTTAAAACTCAGCTGCTTATAGCTTTCTTGCACCTGAATGGTTAGGCATCTGAAGTTGATACTGTGGCCAAAATTGGGCCCAAAGACTACCACAGTCTTAAGTTAGCTGTCAGCATGATATTGTGGATGTAAGATTTTGAAATGTCCCGAGACCGTTCTCAGCATCTATTTACTGTCACTATTTACTATTTACTGTCTCAGCACTATTTACTTTCAGAATCCAGAATAATGATGTCATAAGTAAAACCAGCTATACCAAGTTTTCAAAGAAAAGCCTGTTAAAATTTTGTTAAATTTTATTACAGTCATTTTTCACTTGGAATTAATTTCACTGATGGATTTTTTTTTTTTTTTTTTTTCCCTCAGAATGGCACTAAGAAGTTCTGGGATTTTATGAGGACACATGACAGGTAATAGATGGAATCACAGTATTTCCTTTTCTCTTTATGTTGTATTTCATACTATATTCTTTTCCACTGGTCAAATCTTGTTGTCTTCTTTTTCCTCCAATTTCCTCTTCAATTCTTACTTCTTGTGTAATATTGCAGATAGTTCTCTACTATTTTAGACAGAATTAGCAGAAAATTTAAAACGTCCTCATGGTTTATTAAGTCTTGTCTGTGCTTGACTTTTCAGCTATTAGAGTTTCAGCACATGATGTTTTGTACATTTTAATGATTACATGGAAGATGGAACTGCAAGTTTGGATTGTATGAAATTTTCTTTTTTGAGTGTGAATATATCACCTTTAGGAAGGACTCTGCCCCCTACATACTTAACCCTGTTGTTACTTCTGTCATTAAATGGTCTAGTGCCAAGTATGTGACCATACTCTCTCACCTGTGAATATACAGTCTCAGGTATTGTCCTAATATAAAGACTGTTAAAAAGCAATCTAGAGTTCTGGTCATATTGTTTGGCTTTTTTCACTGGCAGTTGCTTGGCATAAGGTAGAGATTCTGTTTTATGGTTAAGCAAATCCTAATATTATGCTAACTTTTTAATTTTAATTCTCTCTGTCACTGCTATATAAGGATGTTTTAGCAAAGCCTAATTCAAGTAACTTTACAAATGCCTGAAACCTTTCGGGCCCTCCATTCTATACAGCAAAACCCTCTCCTAAGTACATGGGAAGAAATGGATGGCCAGCAGCTTTGTTCTCTCTTTCCAATTGTATTTCCCCTATCAGGGAAGAAAAGCAGTTAACTCCTGTTCATGCAAAATTATAACAAATAGGTTATATATGAAACAGACCCAGTCTCAGAGTTACTAACTACTAAAATATTCATATACCTTTTTTAAGTATAAATATTTCATATAGCCACTGAAAATTCAGGTACTAGAAGATAAAAATAAAAAGCAAAGGTAACAATTTTTCCCTAGAAAAAGCTATTGTAAATCTATTAAATGTAAAAAATGTCGCAAAACACTAATGGCAAAAGAGATCGTGACTTATAACCAGAACCATGTTGAGAGATGTATTCTTCTTGTGCTTGAAATATGTAGGTAAAATCAGTTGCATTTTCAGAAATTCTTCTTTGTTGGAACCTTCTAAATCCTTACAGTGAGCCTTTTTGTGTGTAGGGATGGACATAAAGTGATAGCAACACTTCTTGTCAGTATAAAGATTATGAAGGTAAACGTTCCAGGAAGACTGGGAAAATATTAGCTAAAAAATGCCTGTACAGCTTGAGGATGAGGACAGAAAAGGGAGTGATATTTCAATACTGAACTTCACACTTGCTTTTGGAATTTGCCTGGAAGACAGTTCTGTCTTTGCACTTTGTCTATCCATATGGGCATGTGCCTGGATTTATGATCACAGATACAAAGGCTGAAATGATAATTGATTGCTGGAAATTTAATATATGCCCTGTACTTTTAAGCAAGTGAGTCCAGCCTCCAGTCACAGTGCTGAGAACATGACTTCCAGATGAATACTATGTATTATTAATTTTGTTTAAACTTTATATTATCACTCTGTGCTAATGTGTGAATATATGCAACTAACTGAGTGAGGTAAATATTAAAGGATCAGTTTTCCATGAACTTCTTGAGAACAGTATTTCTGAAGGACTTTTGTGGACATTTTTAAAATAGTTGAGAACATAACTGTATAAAAAGGCTACAGCCACATGTCATGCCAGTCATCTCTAGTCACATAACATTTGTTAGCTTCAGATGTACAACAGCTGCCATCCTAACTTATTAGTGACTACTGTTGAACTGTAGAATGTCCAATGCTCTTTCACAAGTAAATTCAGTGCAACTTCTGACACCAAAGATAATAATGTGAACTTTCTAATTCTGATTGTGAATATGAAACCAATTATTATCAGATAAATTAGGTTCAAAATTCCTTATAATGCATTAAAGCCCTACATTTTACTTTATAGGACAGCTGTGATGCTAGTTATATGGAAAATTAATGTTGTCTACTTGCTGAAGATTATAGAGGACTTCATATTTAGAGGGCTTTTAGAGATTCATTACTCTTAAGGCGAAAATCTTGAAGAAGAGGAGGGGGCTCTGGGACACGTGTCCTGTTCATCAGGATTTCCTAGTGCATATGTCTTCTTCAGGGATATTGTAGGTTTTTTCCATAATTAAGATCCCTAATCATCATACTTTTTATAATATTCAAAACTTATTTTACTTCTGAAAAAGCTGTAATGCTGTTAAATGCTCCAAGTTTTTTTAATAAGGCTGTTCACCTAAATTGAACATTCACATTGGAATGCCAACTCTGTAAAGTACACATATGTATATATTAGATATTTACATATAGTGGATATGTACAATGAATTTGATGATGCTGAATAAAAATAAATATTGCGCTAATCATATAAAACCAGACATTGAGCCCAACTCATGTCTTTATCTGTCATCCTCTTTCAGCAGCACAAGTAAATGTTTGCTTAAGACTGACTTCCTTGCTGTATGACAGTGAACTGAGAGCTTGTGTGCTGGGTTCCTTTGGGACCTTTCTCATTTCAAATGAGGTCAACATAAGCCAATATTCAATAGATTTGTATCAGAATATAGGCTTGATACAGGAAAATATTTAGCAAAAGAGATGAAGTTATTTTTGTACAAATTCAGCCTTTCCAACTGTTCAGATGAACAGCTGATTAAATTATACAAAGACAAACATGACGACTGCAGTAGTCATTTCATTTGCCTTAAGTGTGAGTCACCTTTTAAAGTCTCACAATATATTGCAGTAGGACAAGATCATTTAACCATATGCAAGCTGGCATAACACTAGCATAAGCTGTAATAGCAGAATTTTTATTAAATATTACTCCCCCCCCCCCGCTTTATTCTTAGTTATTGCAGATCTCAGCTTGAGTCTACAGTGTGTGGTTCCTGAGCTTTTTTAAGATCAAGACCATTCAGAACTAGGGTATCAGTCCTGGAGTCACCTCTGCTTTACATAGTTTGGAATTCATGCTGAACAAGTCATTGCTTACTGTCAATTCCTCCATGCCACTTAAAGACAAAAAAAGAAAAATATTGTGCAAAAGTATTACTGGTTGTACAATAAACTGTTACCAAGGCAGACCTTCAAACGTGTGTTGTCAGAAGCCAACTGAGTTGTCAGTATAGACAAAAGAAGCAGCATTTCCTACAATATTGAGGCTTAAATCGTAACGAAGAAAGATCTGCGACATGAAGACATACCCACAGAGAGTAGTTAAGTCCTGGAGTGCCTTACCCAGCGAGGCTGAGGAACCTCCATCCTTGGAGAAATGCAAACCTTGACTGGACGCAGCTCTGCAAAATCAGGCCTGACTTAGAAGTTAGCCTGATTTTGGTCAGGAGGTTGGATCAGATGATCTCCAAAACTCTTTTATAACCTGAAGGTTTCTATGATTTTATAAGTAGATTAAGTACTTAATGAATGTTACAGTTCCCATCTGACAACTGTCAAAAATTTGTAAACTTGTCAAGAAATTTGACAATTTATAAGCCATTTTTCTATTGGAAAATAATGCTTTTACTATCATTCTTGTCCTGTGGAGTTAGATTTAAGTTAATCTTTCTTTGAAACACACAGATGAACATTAGCAGAGCTCATTGATAGGTTTTATTACATCATTAGAAACAACAGTGAAGATTACTAAAAATGAAGAAAAATAAAGATCCTTGATTACCTTTTTCTGATTGTAATTATTTAACAAGTTTATTGAGGTTGTGCTTCCTAAATGTTACATAATTCCGGCCTGTCGTGTTAGGCAGTGACACACAGCAAAAGATGCTTTCTGCAGTTATTTTATGTAGTACTTGCTTTTCTGACTAGAGTTTACTTTTCTTCTGAATAGTCAGCTGATGTGTTTGCTTATTATTAAACATACCCTTATGAAAAGCAAGTGGAGTGCAAGCGATGAAAATTTAGATGCAAGGTATAATTCAAGGTGCTTCTTAGACTTGAGTCTATCAGAACTAGCAGTTTGTTGTGGTGTGATTTGTGGGGGGAGGAGCTGTTGATTTTTATTTTTTTTTTTTTATTTCAAGGTCAATACTTTTAAAAAATAAAAAATCTGACCAGGAGGACATTTTCCTTCTGCAAATTTATGATGATTTTCTGACAGAAATGGAAATGTACCAAATATTACAAAGTAATCATTGATGCCTGTAACAAAAAAATATTTTCTAAACCCAGACTCACATTCCTGTTATATTCTCCCTCATCCTAATTTTGCTATATTTAGTACAGTAAGATCCTGAAATGTAATACTTAGGTTTTGCATTCATGTACTTTATAAAACAACAGACCAGGTTCGTTTCAGGTTTCAGCAACTTGCCTTAAACAGATTCAAGGCTTTTCAAAAACATAATTTGGGAACAGATGAAGGTCAGTCTATAGTCATGTGCTCGCTTTTGTGCTTTGAGTAATAACGTTTGAGAACAGGAACATAACTGTGCCTTTTTGCTAGTAGACAAATAGAAGGGCAGCTTTCAGGTTGCACTGTGAATGGATATAAAGGAAAATTATGACTACTTTTCTATTTTAAAGTGTAAAAAAAAAATATATCTGTAAACTACACTACATTAGAAAGAAAAAAAATGAGGAGACTGAATTGCATGCAAGATTGTTATGTGAGTTCCTCTTAACCCTGAAAATATCATGTGACAAGGAAAAGGCATTAGGATCAAAACCCCTACAACTCTGCGTGTGCATTGTACCCTTATGCTGTGTTTTTAACTACAAAAAACATGTTGCAGTGGCTCAGTGATAGTTTCTGACTTAAAAATTCTTAATGGAAAAGAACTTTAAGTATATTCTTATCTCTCTAAAAGGAGGAGGAAATAATATTCATGCCTTATAATATTGGCTTCTTTTATGTAGAGAGATGAGTTTATTTCACATTTAAAACAAATTAATTCCTACTTTAATTTAACTGTTTTCTTGGAAAAGAGGCTTTATACTTTATCTATAACAAAGACAGCTGAAAAGTGTATTTTTCCATCAGGAGGGAGTCTGTAGGCTGAAGGGAACCAAGGCAATCTGCACCTTGGCGTGTTGTCTCCTGCAGGTACCAGCAGTGGGGATGAACAGAGAGAGGTTCTCGAGGCAAGTTAAAAATGACCATAACTCAGAACAGGAGGATGAATATACTCAACTGGTCACCCTGTTTACCTGGTTACCTGGCCAAGACCTGACATCTGCGTGCTGCTGAAGTTGGGGAGCGCGGCTGCGCAGGGGGGAGCGAGGAATGCTGCTGCTGAACAGCTGCGCCGGGAGCCTGCCGCATCCCCGGGCCCGGCCACGAGAGCCGGCCAGGTGATGGGTCACTGGAGCCACGCGAGTGGCCTGGAGGAGCCGGGGTTGCTATTCTGGCTCCGTGGCTGTAGCAGGCAGCTATGGAGACAGGGTGGAAGTCATGTGCCCTGACCACATTATAGGAGTGGATTAAATTCCTTCTCCTATTTCATATGCCAGATCATTTGGGCTTTATGGAAACTTAATCCTGTATGTATTTTTCTGGTTTATGGCCTAGTGTTTTATAAGACACCATGAAATTTAACTCAGATGCTTCCTTTGTGCAAGAATTATCACAGTAGCTTTAAAATGGGTAAAATAAAGCTTTTTAACATCTTTATAGGTTAAAAAAAGAGAAGTTTTTCTTGGGTGGCATGTGCCTTTTATGTGCTACGATGTGCTGTTGTGCTATAAACCCTGCCTGTCTTTCTAGTGTCTCCTCCCGGATGTCAATGGTGTGGTATTTTCATGATTATCTTCAAAGATAGTGCGGAAGATAATGCACTGTTTAAAATAAACTGGATGTAGTTCAACAAACATCAAAAATGATGAAAAGTTTAGGGAAATAATAGCTGAGAGAAGGTAATGATGGTTGGGCATGTTCATGCAAAGGGTAACACAACTGAAGAGAAAAATTACTACTTAGCACAAAAATGTAAAGGAATGTTATAAAGCAGGCTGGAATCATTTTAATTTCATCAGTAATCAATGACAGAACAAGAAATAGCGTCTCATGTGGAAAGTATTTTTTAAGTTGCACACTAAGGAACTGATTTTTTTAATAGGTAGTAAGCAATCTAGGAAGACATGTTTTGTGATCACTCTCATTGAAAACACTCAGGTCTAGACTTGATATCTGTCTATGAAGGATGCTATCAGGATAATGATATTTTTTCTATTAGAAAGAAAAAACATAGTTGCTTATTAGTTTCCTTTGACCCAAGTAACTAAATGATTTGTTTGCATATGATATTTGCAAATAAAATGCACTTAAAGCTTGTGGGTTTTTGTTTTTTTGGTTTTAGGGTTTTTTTAAGCAAAGTCTTGACAGATCCTCTACTTACATGCCAGGAATTCTGCAAGCATATTTTCTGTCTTTTAAGATGTCTTATTATGTTGTTACCTTAGGATCCAATCTAAATAAAATCATAGCAACAAGGCAAAAATAAATGTATTTGATGATGTAAAGTTACCAGAGAAAAACACAAAATCAAAAGCCAGATTTTCAGATTCTCATTTCACTTTTTTAAATATGTGATATGAAAGCACCACATAGCATATAAAGTCTTCTCTGCTCTACCACTGAAATAGGATAAAATGCCAATAAAATCTTCATTGAGGGCATTGCTTCATTTGGAAGTTAAATGTTTGCCTAATTTTAAGACTGGAATCCATAAAAATTTGTAAAAGTAAGCAAGTACACAGGAGTTTGGGCTGACTAGTCATAAATTTCTAAATACAGGTTTCTGGTAGCCAGACTAGAGGCATCTTTTTCTTACAACTTTAGGAATTTCATTTTTTATTATTTACAATAGTATGCAAAATAAGTGAGTATTTTTATTCTCTTACACTCACTGAAATAAGAGGTGTCTTCCCTCTGCTTCCAAGTGGTTTTGAATTAAACCTGTTCTGTTTGAAGAGCAACAAAGTTTTACATGATCTAGAGAGAGTAACATGGTCATGGCCTACATTTGGGATTGGTAAAAATAGTCTTATGAAAGCTAGGAAATGCTCTGTAATCTGAATGCCCATCTTTTTATAATTTTATCTGAAAATATCTCATGGAAAAGAGGAAAATATTGAAAATGTTATTCTTAAAATGGGGAAATTAAGTAAATTGTGAACAACTGACTTTCTTAGTCTATGTTTCTCACTAATGGTGATGAGACTGTACATTTATACCTGGCAAAATACTGTGTTTCTCACTTCATATTTGGGTTTTGGTTGATAAGAAACAAAGTTGCAAGTTTTCCTTTACTTTAGCTGGGGCAGAACACTCAGGCTTTTAATTTTGTAAACTGTCCTTGAAACCTGATATTGCTTTAAAACTTTGATTTTTGCCATTTCAGACTGGACTCGGATTATTTATTGGTCTTATTATGTGATAGCATTTCTAAGTGGCAGTTTCACAAATAATTAGGAATTGGAACAAAAGCCCATCAGGCTCTGACATCTGTTGCACATAATGCCGACAGAGCTTTATTTAATCAAATAAGTTAGAATAAAACCCGAATTTATTTATTAAAATATTTTGTTGAAAGAATCCCATTGAGATGTAATGTGTCATTTCCAAGGGTATCCTGGGATACGGGCCAAGATATGACACTTAAACAATGTTATTGAGAGCAACGTGCTTTGATGTCTCATTTATTTTGCAGTTGAATTTACTTTCTGGGGCTTTTTTGTTTGTTATATGAAAACAGGGTGTTGGGAGGATTGTTCATTCCAAAGAAGTTGTCCTGCATCATCTTCTCTGGTTGGGTGCAAATTACTACTTTGCAAGTAGAGAGAGAGCATGTTTTAGAAGTGCACATATATGTATTTGTTAGCACTTCTTAATTCATTCTTCCACTGGTCTGATGATTAAGCAAACATATGCTTCCTGCTTTATGGTGTCATGAACAACTTCCTGCTGCAGTTCAGTTTGCTGAAACCAATATTCTTTTTGATTTTTTCCAGAGTAGTATTTATTTTCTTGAGCATACGTGTCTTGCCACTTTATTCTAGTTTTACTTAGTATTAAACGTTTAAGTTGTATTGGAGAAAGCATTCAAATTTCATCAGAGTACAGAAGTCTTCTAGACGTCTCTAATTATCTTTTGCCAAATCCACTTTATCTGTGATTAGTATGAAAGGCTGAATGTTTTTGTCAGGAGCTTATAGCTTTGCTTTTGTAATAGGCTGCATTTTAAGCAGCCAATTGGGTTGCTGTTGGCCTTTGAAAAATGTAAAATGCTTTGAAGGAAGACTTAAATGAACCAGTAAAGATTGTGCAAGCACACACATTTAATCTCAGGACTATCTGCATTATAGTTAAAGCTCTGGGAAACTAAAGGAATTGCACTGGAGAATAATCAAAGGGTACAGCTTTATTACATGTCTGTTCTGAAAATGAAGGGACTGTTTTCTCTAGCTTAAAATATTAGGTGCTGCCCTGATAAAAGGAAGAAGACAGTGCTTCAGATACCACATTAGAAGTTTTTAGGGATGTGTCCAACTGTGAAACGGATGGTTAATTTAAATACAGGTGTAATGGAGGGGATGCATGAAATTCTTTCTCATGGTCACAAAAAAAAAAAAAAAAAATTGAAATAACTCCAGGTGATGTAGGCCCTTCTGAAGAATGGCTCTTCCCAAAGAATAACTTTTGATTGCTAGCTTTCAAACGAGTTTGGGGTTTTCTTGATTATCACTTTAAAATTGAAACCGCAGTCATTTCTGGTTTGAACAAGAAAAGGACACTTGTTCGCTAGTATGCTTTAATCCTCATCTGGGGTGTTTTTCAAACATAACATTTTACAAAAACTAGATGGAATTACAGTCTTGACACAGAAAACAATATGAAAGATCAATTTCTCAAGACTATGAAGAAAGAAAGCCAAATTCATATAACTTCAAGAAGAAAAATTTATACTTTAAAGCTAAAATAATTACAAGACATCCAAATAACTTTTTTTTTCCTACCTAACTTTCCTTGTAGTATGATTCATAAGTCTTGCCATTTGCTCCCTTATGAGCCATATAGGCAAAAATATTGCATGTATTTTTTTTATTCACATGCTCTCCGGCTGAGATGAACACATCTCTCTCAAATACTTCTGTGGTTACACACTACATTTAATTATTTTATTCTGATTGTATCAAAGGCATTTTTAATACCAGAATATCTGTTGAGAGTCAAGGGGAGTGGTTAAATAAATTACTTGCTTTTGTTCCTGTATGCCGTTTTTTGTCTTTCTTTTTTGAAATCTGCCATTCTTTTTTCATTGTCTTCTTTGAGGGTGGTAACTGAAATGCCACAGGCTCTGATAGTATTGTGGGCTGTTTGGTGGTTTGTCTTGGTGTTTTTTTAAATCAAATAACATTATTTCCTAAATTCCTCACTATGGAGCTGAGATCATTTGTGAGCAGTGCAAACAATATTGTAGACTTTCAACTAATGTTGAGATAATTTTTAGCCTTTAAAAGTAGGTGGAAGTGACTGAGGTTAATAGCTGGGAAGCCCTGGCTTTTGGTGTTAATGTCAGTCTTTTTTTAGGTGCTTTACTCAATTCTGATAAGAATTTGTGTGTGACACACACATACCCATGCTAGACATCTACACAAGGAGATCCTGAGGTGCTCTTACAATGATTAAAGAAAGGTCAGTTTCTTTGCCCATATTACCTCATCAATTACTTAGCATACTATAGTATTAGTACAAGATTATCTTTAAAAATCCTCATCTCCAGACTTGAGAGTCTTACTTCATTCACAGGATCTTGTCCTTTTCGTTGCTATTACTATACATGGATTATTTTTTTTAAAGAAATTTTTTAGTTTTGCAAATTTGCATTCATAAAGTATGCATTAAGGTCACATCTAAGAATAATAAAAGGCTTAATCCGTATATTTATTAAAGGATTTTTAAAGTTTGTCTCATGAAAAGCAATTAGTCAGTGTTAGCAGTTGCTTGTGGATTAACTGTAGCCCAGGTCAACAACTGACAAATCATCCAGATAGAAGATTACCAAACTGATGACTACAAAAAACCCAAAAAAGCAACCAACCAACCAATCAATCAAAAAAAACCCCCAACAATAAAAAGCAAAAAAACCCCACACACCACAAAACAAAAAAACTCCCCAAAAACCCCAAAGCACCCAACCCCTATGCCCCAAAACCTTCCTTCGCGTATTGGAGCTCTAGAAGTACATGTTCTTGTTACTTTGGCAAATCTCATTTGCTGATCTTAATTGCTAGGATATATTTCAAGAGAATTAACTTTCCATCCCTCCATATGTGTGTGCACATTTTAACAGGATGTCAGTTTTCATCGGTCCCCTACCTCGTAACTGCTGCGGTCAGATACTGCGGTTTGTACATTGCTCCTACAAACCCCACCTTCCTCTCTCAGGTTTGTGTGTGAGCTGTAGTAGTATTTTTATATCAACCTCTGCTCTGCTGGAATGTCGTAAAGCATCAGTTACTGTGAGTTCAATAAATACAGAGCTGTACTATGTTGGGGGAAGGAAGAAATTTGGAAATAGTTTTCTAGTGTGTCAACAGCACACAATGGAGTAATTTTCTAAAGTCTTGTAAGAGGTGTTTTCAGCTGTGAAGGTTGTATTCAGGTGGATATCGTCTCTGACAATGAGAGTCTTAAAGGTGGGGGAGGAATTAAGATTCTGGACTCCTGTGTGGCAGTTGTCTGTGGGTCAGTTCTATGTGATTTCTGCACATGGACTTAGACATTCTAGGGAAGCCAAATATCCGTTAGAAAATCCTAATACTTACCTGTTTCAGCCAAGGTTTTCTTAAGTTTAAGTGGTTAAGTGTTACATGAGATCCCTGACTGAATAGTTGGAATCCCTTTAAGAAAACCTTGTTGTGATAGATAACAAGACCGGACACACTTTACTTGCAAACTTGAGTACAATAAAAGCTCAAGTACAGGTTAGCTGGTCTTTGTAGATATGCCTTGCTGACGTTTTAGGTACGTGTCTTTCTTAAATCTTTTAAGGCTACCCTAATTGTTCCTATATTTATAGAAAGAACAGTATCCTGTGCAATATGTTATTGCGCAGCAACCTGTTTACATGCATGATTTCTTTGAGAAAAAGTCTCCTGTAATTGGAGCAGTGATTCATTGTATGTATGAAGTGAGCAGGAGCTACTGCAGGGGGAAGTCGAGGAGGGGCTGGGCTGAAGGCTGAGCAGCCCTGGAAGACACTGTACAAACCTGTGTCATCTCTTAATTTGTTTATCCTCTGTATCTTTTATTTGTGGAGATGTTCCCAAAAGTCATTGTGAATGTTTTATTTTTTTATATTTTATGTTTACTCTTTATTGATCCATTTAAAGCTTATAGATGCATATATATAATATTCTAAAATAGAATTGGTTGTAATATTTTAAAGGGAATTGCCTTGAAATATCAAATAGCCTTGTAATATCCTGTGGTATGATACCACTGAAAGATGTATTTGCAACTCTGCTTTTGTAGTAGTCCTTTTTGGTAGCCTGTATCATCTGTAAATATAGTAATCTTGAAATAATTTTGTAGTGAATTCTTTGTAAGATGATTTAAAACTCTAGAAGAGAAATACTTTCCTTATGCTATAGGCCATACCAAACAGCTAAACCCATGTATTTGGGTCGTTGCTGCAATAAGGAAACCCATTGAAAGAAGTGGCTCAGGGGATCCTCCACTTAGCTCAATTGAACAGTCTTGCCTAACTTGCTGTACTTCCTAAGTGACTCCCCTGAATGAGGTTACAAATGGTGTTTTGGAAGTTATAAACCTACTAACCTGTGGAAATATTTCATGCTATATTGTTTCTTGTGGAATAAGAAACACCAAATGGCATTTGTCATGTTACACTTCTCCTAAAAAGGTGTAATGCTGATCTTTCTCCTCTATGACTCCAGCTCTGACAAGAAATATTAGAACTTGTGTGTTGTGGTTTGTTAAAAATGTAAATTTATGTTCAAAATTGTTTGTCAGTCTCTCAGAAAATTAGAAGTAATTAAATAGAAAGTTCTACAGATTTGTGCCATTTCTGTACCCTCTTATCTCAAGATGGTGTGAGAAGCAGACAATTGTAATAACTTGCTGCTACTCCTTTCCAGTTTAATTTGATCTTGTTCCTTAATTCTGACAGATTGTTTTTAATTTTCCCATCTGTTCCATAAAAATCTCGAGTGATTGACTCTTACGAAAAAATAATGTCTAATAGCTGAGCCATTTTTAATGAGCTGCTATGAGTTATTTAATGAGATATGCTGAAGAAGACAAGCCAAGCGAAAGATTGGGCCTGGGGTGGTGGGTGTAAAGGAGGGTAGAGGGCAACAGTCTGCTCCAGGTAGTCTCCTCTGTAAGCTCGGCTTTAGACCACTACTGTCTCCAGTTTCAGGCAGTGCACATCCTTGGACCCATAGTCAAAAAACAAAGGTTCTGTAACAGTAATTCCCTGTCCCCTTTTATTTAGTGCAGTGTCTACCCTCAGACATTAATTACCGCTTTGGGGAGAACAACAGTCATGCAAAGGGAAAAAAGATCAAAGAATACTTAAGTAAACTTAAAAACATTATAGGCTGTGGTTTAACTTCATCTCTTCTAGCAGCCTACACTGTAACTCCAAGTTACTCTGGTGTTAGGTCAGAAGGAACCCCCATGCCAGTAAACAGGCTGAATGTTCTCCCTCCTGCCTCTCTGAAGGCTAAAACCTTTGCTTTAAAATTGCCTGCAAATAATATCTCCTGGGGCAGGAAGCCATCAATATGCAGTACGGGTCTTTGAGAATAGCAACCATGAATATAAATGTTAACATCTGGACTTCTCCCTTCTGTTTTGGTTTTTATATATTATTATAATAAACATTAACATTATTTTTATTAATCATCAAATACCAGTCTCTCTGGCAGCATGAGACTTCATTATTAAATCAAATAGTGAAAATAAATATACAGCTCTTTTACAAGGAAAGTTGAAAGTTTGACTCAACTCTGCAAATATGCCATTGTTTACAATCTATTGTAAAATTCATAGAATAATGAATTAACTTTCCAATTGCATACAGTGAGGCATAACAAATGAGAGAATGATACCATGGTAATGAGCAAAATATACACTTATTTTTGCAGGTTTTAATGGCCTACCAACTAAGGAAAGGGATTTTTGTCTGCATTTTTTTTTTTAACTACTAAAATCTGCTTAAGAGAAAAGAGAGCAAGGAACGTCAGTGCACAAAACTCGTGGAGCATTTCCAATTACTCAGCCTGTCAGGTTCCCCTATGACATGTATTTCAAACAACCAATGAGGAAGGGAGAAAGATTAAAATGAGACTTTTAAACTATTGAATGTGGTAGCCGTTAAAACTGCCTTTGGTTTAAATTTGTACAAAATTGGAGTTGGGTGGTGTCTGGTTTAAAGCCCAAGCTCAGCAAGTAGCCACAGATAGGAGATGCTCTGTGCAGGAGAACAAGACTAGGCTGTGCTAAGAGTTAGACTGTCGTAATCTGGGACTGATATCAGGGAATAAAATATTTTTATTTTTAAGGAAATTTCTTTTTTGTTAATACTATTTAGTAGCAATCTTCCCAGAGTTGGACTGTTTGGTTTGGGGGGGTTTTGGTTTGTTGTGGTTTGTTTTTGTTTTTTTTCTTTTTTTCTTTTTTCTTTTTTTTTTTTTTTTTCTGTTGGGGAGAAGGAATTGATTGGTGGCTTACTTCATCTGCATGGCAGGAGACAAAGGTGACTTAATTTGGGTAAATTCTCATGTGCTTTGGAAACAGAACCCATTATCTATCCCTCTTGATGAATTTTGGACAAAGATCTTGTTGCATTGTGGCTTTAGTAATAAATCTTCTATGTATTTATGTAGTTAAAATTAAATTCACAAGATTTAAGTTTAATAGTGCTGCATTAATCCTTCATAAAGCATTGATCTTTTGGTTTTTTATCTTCTTCAGTGTGTCAATCCTGATCTTTAATACTTCTCGGCAGTGCTTTGTTGTGGTGAAGCAGTTCCGCCCAGGTAATCCTTTTTTTTTAGACTTACTTTTGCTCTCTAGTGAAGCAAGCTTTTAAGGCTTTAGCAGTTAAAAGTTGGGGCATCTGTGGTGATAAAATCTTTGTTCTATGTTCTGTTTCTTTGTATGATAGCCCACTCTTTTCAGTTGGTCAGAATTTCTAACCAGGGAAATTTCAATTACAGATGAAACGAATGATCAGCTTAGCCTTACATTCTACCTTGGGGTTAGTCATTGTCCTCTTTTGGGTAAAATTACAAACAGTTCTGCAATGTTCATTCAATAGATTGCTTTTATTTGAAGTTCCTTCTTGGCCTACCTAGTATTTAGTAGGCAGCTTCTGGGCAGAAGCACAATATTCCCAATATTCCATTTTTTTGGTGGGTTTTTTTTTTTTGGTCTTAAATATTCCTTTCTTTTTTAAAATGAGGGAAATTCAGGAGTGTATGCTTTTTCATCAATACGTGGATAGCTTCATTTTACCAGTTATTATTATGAATTTAGGTTAATATACTGTATTTTTTCCTGAGTTTTTGTATCAGTTATTTTAATTCAAAGACATATTTACTTTTTGGAAGTTAAAAATGAAATGCATCTTCTCTGCATGTTAATTAAAAAAAAAAAATCACAAGATACTTCACTGACTGTTGCTAAGAGACCGTTTCAAGACTGTTCATGGTAGACTTTATAGGAAACTTTCTAGGGTGGTGTCATGCTGTCCTTTCTTACCGACAGTGATTGACAGGCTCTTCAGTGTTGTGCAGCACTGTTATACTGACAGTGCATACTTCTCGTGAAGCACTATATTGATGATTATAAAGAGAAAGTGCTTGTTTACTTGTTTATCTATAATCCAGAGTCTTTTATTTGCCAGATGAATAAAATGGCTCATATAGGTGTTGCTCTCTGAGGCAATTTTACGTAGAAGCCTTCATATATGTGTGCATATATATATATATATGTACTGAATGGCGCCTTCATATATGTGTGCATATATATATATATGTACTGAATGGTGATATATATGTTCATTACATCATCCCTGTGGAAGTGTAAAATCTGCCTCAAAAGATTGGACTGTTCTTGGAGTTAAACCGTTCCAGAGGCTAGAGCTGCTCAGAAACCTGGCCTTAGGGACAGTGGTCAGTCAGACAGAGCAGTTCAGTGATCGCAACCACACCCTGACATTACTCTCTTCACTATAATTGTATTTCCATTCTGTGGTTATTGTCTGCATTAGTGCCTGTTCCACAAACAAAAATTAAGGCCAAGACTCTTCTCATTGCTAGCTCTTATCAGGGTCCCACCAGGAAGGCGGTAGCTCGTGACTTGTGAGCAAACAGCTGCCGCTCTCACCAGGCACGTCCCCTGCACGTGTGCCGGCTGACACAGGTACTTGCCTTTCCTTAGGGTGAGGTGTCACGGTCAGGTTTTCCCACTGCTTGTAAAGGCAGTCATCCCTCCCTGTACGTACAGTCCCACCCCGTTGCCTTCGGCAGCACCAGCCCTTACGCAGCCACAGCAGAAGTCTTGCATGCCTGGAAACTGATAATTTTAAGGATTAGACAGTTTATCTGACCAGCCTGAAAGAGTTCATGTGGGCTTGAGGGGTGGCAGGAGCACACAACTGGGGTGAGGCAGACATGACCATATTTTTCAGCGTACTGTGAACTTAGATCATCTTGAATGAATCATTTGGAAAGAGCAGGGAGAAAAAAGTTACAGGTGTATCTCATCAGTTTCCATGTTAGTTCCTCACCCATGACTGATGGTCCAAGGTCTTGGGCAATACTCATTTTGGTAGTCAATTGACCACATGTTTTCAAATACAATAAAACAATATGTTCCTATGAAAGGCCAGGGTTAGTACCTATGAACATGTGCCCTGTATTTTTCACTGTAAGTATAATGACCTTTCAATGGATTGTAATGTTTATTATTGCGTTGACCTAAAATAAACAGTATCAAAGATTAGAATCATAGCCATGTTCTGCTTCAGGAGGTACAAAACACCATTGCAATGAAAGAGAAATCAGAAGTCTAACGAAAAACTAGCATGATCCCTAGTCAGCTAAACCCCACTAACCCCTCAGTTCGTACTGGTGTTTTCTTCTCTTTAGGGATAGCAAGCAAGTTCCTGTTTGTGAGTCATCTAACAAGGCTGCTTTGAATATCACTTACCGTCTTATTTGATGAGTTTCGTTGAGCCTTCTATCCTTTGTCCCAGCTTTCCAGAAAGGAAGGCAAGTACATCAGTTCTACTGGAGCTTCCACTCTGGGACTTCTTACAGCTGAGTGGTTCCGGGGTATTTAGTCAAGATGTTTAATGAGCACTAGATGGTTGGTTGGGTCCTCATTGTGCTGCTGCTCATTGCATGGGTCCATCTGGTGAGGAAACTGCCCAGTGATGATGAAGTGGCAGTTTCTGACCAAAGTAGCATAAGCTATCGGAAGACAAGAGAGCAGTCAGACACGGGACTAGTCGGTGAGTGACTGTGCTGGGAGCTGAGTTCTTGCTTTTAGTTCCTGCTCTCCAAACTCTTTGTGCATTTGCAGTAAGCTGACAACCGGCAATGAGGAAGAGGAGAGTCACAGATTTCCCTCGAAGCGTGTGCCCTAGCTGATAAGCCACAGAGTGCTTTTCCATCCCGTACCTTATCTCCCCTGGTGCATCACCTGTGCAGTCAATTTTGCACCTTCAATCTATGAGAGTTTGAACCTTGCTGAGCCTGCTGATAATGAATTCATACTGTGGTTCCTTGGTGAATGCTTTAATTTTTGGAGTCTTACAGAAGTGGCTGATACGGCTTTTTTTTTTTTTTTTCCCTTATCTCCAGAGAAAAGCTGTTGGTGAGCTTTAAGTGTTGGCTTTGCTCTGAAGAGGACTGCTGAATTGGGTCCTTTGGGGAATGTAGGTTTTGATCTATGTGGAGCCCAGTTGTGCTGAGGGAGAAGGAGAATGGCAGGTGCCTGCTGGAATGACAGGATGGCTTTCAGGGATCCAACAGCTTTGTAACAGAGTTTCTTTAATCACTGCTTCGTATTTCTGTACCCACACTCTTACCTGCGTCCTGTTTTGGTGCCCAAGTCCTTTACTGGAATGTGTGCATTGTTCCTTTATGTATTTACTGATACGGATATGTCAATACTGATAAAGCAATACAATCTTAAGAGTATTTGGCTCATCTCAGAGAGATCCTGGAGGTAGTTGTCATTTATGATAATTGTCATAGCTTTTAGAAGTTTTTGGAACAATGACAATAGACACCCTTGAAAGATCTGTCCTTCAGACTCTGCATGGAATTTTTTTTTTGCCACCTTCTTGCTGAATTTTAAAAAGAAAACTGTTTTTCAAATAAGAAATGGAAGCTCCTTTCCTTAAATGTTTGAATCTAAAATGCCTAGATGTACCTACTGCAAAGAGCTTTGAAAATTTTAAGTTCAGGAGAAGGATTAATTTGGTGTCAAACTGCTGCGCTACATCTTTCTTCTTCTTCTGACTGATCTAGACATCTCCCTTTCAGGTGCTAATCTTGCTATACCACACTCCTGAGGCAAGCAGCATTGTAGAAGGAGCCTGGGGGTATAGACTTCTAGTATAAACTTTTGGGGTATAGACTCTTCCCCAGAGACCAAGTGCTTGAGGAGTCACTGTGGCACTTCAATTTTATGTGACAACATTTCTTTAAGGACATTGTATATCACAGTTTTAAGAGATAATAAGCTAAATCCAATAACTGGAAGACCAAAAAGTTGTCCATTAAACTTGAGCTCTGTTACATACCAGTTCTGTAAGATTTAGAATGGGAAATAAAAGATAAGCTCATTTGAAAACCATGTTACTTGTATATGAAATATGCATGTAAGCTATTTTAATGGGTTAAACATAATTTCAAATATTGAAATACTTTTATTCATGGTGTTTTGTAACACCCTCATGGTAGCTTTTCATGGAAAGAAAAGGGACAGTCATGAGGAAATTTCAAAGAAGAAACAGGTGGGATCATACCTGTATGCTAAAGTTAAAGTGATTGGAATTGTCAGTAGTGATTCTTTGTGTGTTGACATCCAGTCCTGCAGTTCTCACTCAGGCATAATTTCTGTTGACATCAGTGAGAGGTTTTGCTTGAATAAGGACTAAAATCTGGCACTTTGCACTTTCTTTAGGAGTGCATTACAGTGGCAGCTGTTTGTAGATTAATTCAAGAAGTCTTTTTCAGACTCCACACAGGAATCTGTGCAAGGAACTATATGTTCAAAAGAGGATTTTTTTTTCCCCCCAAACAAACATACATGCTTTTCATACCCTTTCTAAATAACAGCTGAGTTGACAGGCTGAAAGACTCATCATTGTGCACATGGTACATAATGTGCAACCCAACTTTCCTGTGAGATAACTGTGCAGTTTAAATTAAATCATGTTATCCGCGTTGCCCAACAAATGGAAGCTGTATGGCACTTCTTGAGAATTAGATTTGTTGGATGAACTAGCTTCGCTTTTTAATTAATTATTTATTTTAAGGTATGCATGAATTCATTCCAAGTGATGTAAGCACAAATAGAGTTTAAATAATAATTTTACAGAAATGGCAAGAGAACCTTTGTTCTATAAAATTCCAATTCCAGTGTATCATAATTTTAACAGATAACACAACTGAATTCCTTGTTGCTCTCAAGTACTGTGATGATTATCAATTGATGGTTATCAATTTCCAGGCAAGATTTGCATACCATCTTTTTTTTTTTTCTATTTAGTATGAATAAACTAACATCCCTCTCCCCACTTGTTTCTTTTTTTTTTTTTTTAAGCTGTTTACATGTGTGAAATAGAAAGGCATCATCCTCAAGTCTTTCAGAATCGAGACGCAGAGAGCTTCTTTCGTCTAGAGGATTCTTTACCTGCTGCGGTGGGAGTGACCTATGAACTCTGTGCTGGGATTGTAGACAAACCAGACCTTTCTTTAGAAGAAATTGCATGTGGGGAAGTTTTAGAAGAGTGTGGCTATCGTGTTGCTGTTACAGACCTAAGGAGGATCACTTCTTACAGGTAAATAGCAGGAAGTTAAAACACTTTGTGTTTTGTTGTTTCACAGATCGCTGAAGTGGCCTGAATGTAAATTGATGTTCCCTATTCCCTTATTTAAGCAGTGTGTTGGAAGGACATGGACATCTCAAAGTACACAGAAGGTGTAATTTTCAGCAAGTGAGAGGAGTATTTACAGAGGCTTAAGGAATTATAAACTCATAATTATGAGATTGAATTCCCAGTAAGAATGATACTATTGTGATTTATTCCAAAGACTATTAGAACTGGGAAAAGTTGTAGTGGGCTCTTCAGAGCAGTTTGTTACAGCACTAAAAACAGCCAGTCTTCACTGTGTCAGGTGGTTTCCATCTCTGATTCTTATTACTCTGAGTAACTATAGAAGCTGCCCAAGAGGCAGTCTGATTTACTATTAATGCAGTTCTGCAGAAGCATGAGAACCTGTGCCATTAGATCTCTGCACAATATTTGGGCTCTAATTAAGCCTTCTTTGAACTTCACAATAATTAATGTTATAGATTAAGAGTTTGGTGATTTGACTGTGAAAATTTTTACTGTGAAAATTCTATTTTTGCAGGGTTTCAAATAATTATTGAAATAGATTTTAACATGTTTTGAAACATATATTAGGACTAAGAGGAAAACTTAATATTTAAGAGGGAAAATACAAACTGTGAGTTGTTGGAGGGCGAAAAAAGACAAAAACCCCTCAGGAGAAACTTTGCACGGAACTTTAATCCCATTATATCTTCTTCACAGGTTTTAGTATTGTTATCCAAAATGTATGTATGTTTGTATTTTACAGAGAAAGCAGCAGGTTTTTTACTTTCTTTCTTTTGCTTGACATCTCCATTGAACTAGGCCCTGTCATAGGTTTTTAATTTGGGAACTGAATAGAAATCCACAGCTGTCAATCCTGGCAAATGTTATTTCCTGCTGGATTAACAAGCAGTGCTTCTGTTGAGGGGAGGGGGTGAATCACAGGAGCTGTCTTTTACAACTCCCTGAAACTAGATTAAGGGTTTGTTCTACTGAAAGAAAAAAGTGCCTGCTAGATTTATGAGCAAAAGCTGTCTGTAGAATTTCATAGGTTGGGTGACACTGACAGGCTATAGCATGCAGATGTATACATATGTATATGCACATATCTATGTCTGTACAAACACAAAATAGGAAAAGTTGAATACAGTTTCTGGAGCTGAAGAATTTTTTAGCTTCAATATAGAAGTTTGACTCTATACACTCTCTTGGTTGATAAATGTCTTTGTATCTTACAGGTGGTTGCCTTTTTTAATTGCACTGACTTGCGAAGCAAGTGTACAATTAGAGTTTTCTCTGTTGAGACCCATGCAAACAGCACTTAATATGTTAATCCCCCAATCCTGCTTTGTCTATGCGGGCACAGTTTTCTGCCGGTGGACATTCATGCTGAAGTCAGAAGGGCCTGTATAATAATTACTTTTTTTAGATGCATACGAAGTGTTGAAACCTCAAAGATGGTATTTATACAGTTTCTTTGGTTGGACTTCCTGTGCTCTGTATTAGAATTTTATTCTAAATGTTACAGTCTTCCTATTAGGAGTGTCCTGTTCTTCTTCCTTCAGCCAAAGACTGGCATATCTGTCTGATCCTTGAGGATCTGATGCAAAGATGGGAAGTAATTGCTTCCCCTATGGTCTGCTAAGGACATTTTTTCCATAGTGGCTGTATTGCATATAAGAATTTCTGGGCTATTTCTAAGTGTAACTAGATTTTCCAAATGGATTATGTTGCTGTTTCATGCTGTGACTGTCAATACAAAGCATTGACATAAAGCATTACATTAATGCATATGCACACTGTTAATAATTACAATACATCATGAGACCTCTACTATTACATCGTCTTAGGGATCCATGCAATAGCTGCTCTATATAGTTTATTGATCCAGTGCATCAGGTCAGAGAGAAGCCGTAGGAAACAGAATTGGAAGGAATTTGGGGAGGAGCTCATCTAGACTGCTTCTCTTCCAACTATCAGGCTCAGCTGGGTTTAAATCCCTTCTGACAAATGTGCATCTGTGCTTTCTCTAAAATCTGATCATTTCATAGCCTCTCTTGCAGGGTTTCAGCATTCTGTCTGAAGTGTTTTACTATATGTACCATAAGCAAGTTTTCCCTCATATCTTGCCTAAATTTCCCTTTCTTTACTTCTAGTCTGAGACTTACTACCCTGTTCCCTGTGGACATGAAGTACTTCTGCACCTTCCACGTATTTGTTTGAACGTCTCCCCTTTATTTTATTTTTGCCTATGCAAAATTATCTTAGTTGATTTAAGCTTTCTCTTTAGACCATGTTTTCTAGATGTCTGATCATTCCTTCCGCTGTCCTCTGCCTTCTCTCCATCTGCTCTGCACTTTTCTTACAAACATAGTGCTCAAAGTGGAGCACAGCATTTTAGCAGGGGCTTTACCGATGTCAAGTAGAGCGGAAGCAGTATTTCCCTGGTCTTACAGATTATTTTATTTATATGGCATAGTATGATGTTTGCCTTTTTTGCAGTGACATTATGCTGTTGAGTGGTGGCCCACAAATGCCTCCCCTAACTCAAAACTGTTTTCTGCAGCAGTACTGTGCTGTCATTCACCTCCTGTCTGTATTCGTGCTGTTCATTATTCCTGCCTGAACATAGAGCCCTGAACTTGACTTTGCTGAACTGCACCCTGTTTTTCAGATCTTTTCTTCAAGTTGTTGGGATGATTTTGAATTCTAATACTCATCTCTAGCATCTTATAAATAACCTATCTCAGCTTTGCTACCTGCAGTCTGTATTTCAACATACAAGTCCTAAAACAAAATAACCGAATTATATTGAATGGAGATGATCCCCAGTGGAATCCCATTGAGTTTGTATTTCCAATTTGACAGTGATAGCCATTCCATGAGTACCATTTTCATACTAGTTTTGCACCTATTTCTCAGTTTCATCAATTTCTATCATGATCTCCTAACTTCTTAATGAAACTGTCACATTAGATAGCATTCAAAGCCTTGATAAACTGAAGTTATATTGTTTGTGTTGCTGCCCCTATCCACAAGACCTGTTATCCTATTGTAGCTGATACTTGTTTGACTACACTTGATATATTTCTGACAAATCTGTTAGCTGTTGTTCCTTTCTTGATGCAAATAAAGCCTCATTAAAATATTTCAATAACTATAATTCATAATTACTGAGTTAGGTCTGTTAGATTTTTGTAGATAAAAACTGAGTTCTGTGCACAGTGAAAAGGCTTTCATACAAACAAGGATTTCTGTGTCGTCACACCCTCTGGTATGAAAGCAAGTTGTCTTGTATTCCTAATGAGGCCCCTTTCTAGAATCACATTCATGAGAAGGAAGTTGCCCAACTTGAATAAAAGCAGGACTTGAGCTAGACCTGGCAGAAGGATATGGAAAGCAGAAAACACATCAAATGTAAAGGGGAAAATGGGTTTGGGCTAGGGAGGTCAATATAGTTGTGTGGCTAATGGCTTGAGAAGGACAATGTGTAGGGAGAACTTAGAGCGGGGGGAAAATGGAATAGAGGATCTTCAAGTAGAAAAGGGGGAAGAATCGATGAAGGAACAATGCAGAGAAAAAACACAGAGAGAACTAAATGGGCTCAGGGGAAAGTACATTCATGGTGGTGGAAGAGAATTCTCTTTAATGAAATGAGGAAAGTACTTAGGCTGTGTTCAAGCAGAACTTTGCTCTGTTCTCAGGCAGTGGGAGCAGTGAAGACTGGAGGTAATCTGAAGGCAGCATTTTTTTTTTCCTCATTTATTATCAGGGCCTGCAGCTGTGGTTTGGGGGGATTTTTTTTAATGTTTCTCAGCTAACCAGAAAAGGTTAATTACAATATTACTACAGATATTTCAAAAGCACTTACAAATAAGCTGTTAGACCCCATTCTTAAGCTCTGTCAAAGCTCCTGTGGCATGATACTCGTCAGATAGAAGTCAGGTACTGAATTAAGCAGATCTCAGACTTAATTATCTTCAATGATCCACAGAGTAGCTGTGGAGTCAATGAGAAATCAGGAAAGAAGCCAGGAGTTGGGGAATTTACGCTAGTTGAGCAAGAGTCTTAGGAACAAGTTGTTCCAGCAACCGGAGGACAGTATGACGTGGGTGAATGAAGGAGACTGGGTTGGGGGCAGGTAGTGAGAAAGATAAACACATTAAGAGGGACTTGACTGGAGGAGGTCAGAGGAATCACTCTTTGAAGAATCAGAAATATCTGTTCCTGTTACAGAATAACGCCAGCCAGAAGGTGAATTTAAGTGCAAATGGTTCATTTTGCTGTGTAGATGGAGGCAGGAGTCATTCTGGAAAAAATCTGTTGTTTGCAACCTGTGCGGTGAGTTTCCCCTTCTCAGTGTGGCCACACAAATTGCGACTTTGCTGCTTGGCGTACAATAAGTAACGTCATTTTGGCATTAAAAAAAGTTTGTTTTCTGTTCTGGCAGCAGCTAATCCACTTTTGGAGGCTTCATGAAAGTTTTGACACCTACCAATGTGTTGAGTTCTCGTCAACTGTATGTATGGCCTCAGTCAAAAATAGCACAGATGGCAGATGCAGTGGGTGTGAAGCAACCATTTAGATCAATAGTAAAATGAAGCTAATACTATAGTAGTATAATTGTAAACTGAGGCTTCATGAAAATGGTTGCCAGTTAAACTGTTCATTTTTAAAAGCTCTAAAAGACATCTGTGAGCTTCCCTCCAGGTTTGGAGTTTTTTTCCTAAATGCAGATTTCTGTAAGTGAACAACTTTGGACTTACTCATATCAGATACAACACATTTTTTTTTCTGTCATGGTATCCCAGTGGTTTTCAGTTTGAATTTTGTGTGAAGTTCAATTATGAGTTAGTTTCTTAGGTTGAAGTACTTCCAGCTGTCTTAGAATCATAGAATCATAGAAAGGTCTGGGTTGGAAGGGACCCCAAGGATCATAGAGTTCCAACCCCCCTGCCACAGACTTGTTTCTTTACAAGACAGGAGCAGGGAAATATGTTCTTGCTGTTATTAAATACGTTATTACTGCCATTGCAACTCACAGTATTTTATTTTAGTTCTTGAGATGTTTGATCTTCTTGAAGAATATTTATTAAATTATTTGGGTTTAAATAACACCTCAGAACATCAGGATAAAGTTGGACCAGAGCTTCTGGTTCAGCTTCTTTCCCCCTTCATTCAGTATTTATTTTCTCTCAGAGGCTGTAAGATATAAACTGGATACAATAGGAGCTGTAGGTTCTCAGCCCTGCTGTAAAAAAATCAGATGGATTAGTTTAAGGGCCTGACTGTATTAACATAGGTACTTACTTTAATCTTCCTGCATTTAATTTTTTCCCAAAAGTATACAACAAAGAAGAGCATTCAGAGAATTGATATTGTATGTTCCAATTATGGTGCTATGGCTATTAGCCCCTGTGCAATGAGGTAAAAATGGTTTGTATTCACAGGTTATTATGTAGAAAGAATAACAGCCTTAAAAATGTTGGAGTGCATTGTAATTAGAAAGATCACCTGCTAGTACACCTGTTGGGTGATGGCATAATGTAATATAATTTTATGTTAATTACTTCTTTGCTTTTTTCCTGCACCTGCTGCTTATAATGTCAGAACTGTACAAAGGTCCTAAGAAGTGACAATGGGAGCTGCATGTCACTGTTCATCAGTTTACATGTTGCATGCCTAAATAGATCTTGATTTCAGCATAAATAAGATATTTCTGTTGTATTTATTTGTAACCATGAATTGTGTATTCACTGTATACCCAAATTCTGCATCAAATGGCTTACATCTTACAAAAGGATATATCGTATTTAGCAATTTTCACATTAACTATGTCAGATTAAAACAAAAAAATATATTTCTGTGTTGCTAGGAACAGGTAAATATTGATTGTTTATGGATTTTATATTTGCTAAATATTAAGAAATGATGAGAAATTTAGCTTTTAATTACTGTCTGTCAGAAATCTGAGTTAAACTAATAAGTCTTCACAATGATAAATCAATTTATTTGTTCCCCACATTGCAGCAGAGGAGTGTAAGACACTGTTTATTTTCTAACACATACTTGTTTCTTCAAATTAAAAATGTAATAGTTCTGAATGCAATAATTCTGAATGTAATAATCGGTTGGCATAGATGAGCACCCAGACATGAGAAGAAGGCAAAGCTAATCTTAAGTACATGCTTTGAATTTCAACCCAGCTTGCAGATGTGCGCGTGTGCATACATGTGCCCGCGTGCGCACGCACTCAGTTTGAAGAAGAAACTCACTGTTACTGAGCTCCGGCAAACATAGAAGGTGGACTCAGCCTCAATTGTGGCTTTTAGGCACTACTAAATTTTTTTTTTTAAAGCAATAAGATACTGTTACCCACTTGTGATAAAAACCATGTATGTAATGTATCTTTATGCTCATGAACTCGGATAGGACAAGTGAAAAGTCCCGTTCTGCGAGCTCTCTTTCATGTGCTACATATTTCCTCATGGATTTAATAAAAGGGAAGAGCTAAACAAAGGCTTTGTGATAGCTGCTACTGCTGTGTTTCAAAACCAGATTGCAGTGACAATCTGTCTCTTGTGTTTTCCCTGGTCTAAGAAGGAAGCAGATAGCAAATACTCCAGTTATAGCTGCGTTCTGCCAGCCAGTCCCACCCCTGGGCAGGAGGTGAGCACTTTGCAGTTGCTCTGCAGACGCCGTTTCTCCGCTGCGCTGTTGCCTACAAGTGCGTTGCCCACAGCTTTGAAAGCCGTAGCATGATTTAATCACCGTGTTTGAGTGTTTTATTTAAAATGAAATATGGGAATGCAGCATACAATCTTGTTTTGATGTGTTAAACTTACATTTAAGTTACTGTTGTGATGAAAACCATACCACTTTGGTATCCTTACTCTGACATGCTTACATTCTTAGACTTGCTGTTGTCAAAGGTAATGGAGGTTTCTAATTGTCTCTGAAGCAACGCTAAAAGTTTAGTGCTAATAGACTTCTGGTTTAAAAAATATCTCTCTGTTGAAGTTACAGAGTTTGTGAGCTTAAGCCCTAATGATTTGATGAAGAATATTTGTCAGCCATGTAGCTGTTAATTGAAGCAACTATAAACTGCTCATAGAAAACTGATCCTCATGATAAAGAGATGAGGAAAACAGAGCTGTGCTTTATATAGATCATTTGCATTTGTCCCACAGTGCTAAGTAAGAGTCAAGCACTGTGCAGACACATCAAAATGCATCTGGAACAATCAGCTAGGTCAAGCCAGGCTTAGTAGGTCTGGGTCAGTATGAGCCATGGCATGCCCGGTCTGGGCAACATGGTGCTAAACCCGTAGGGTGAAGCTGAAGCCCAAAGTCTCCCCCTGGGCCATTGCTGTCAGTTCAGACCCTGCTTGTCCTCCCTCACCAAGCCTCTCTTGTGCTGGGAGGGGAGACACCTTTATCGGGAAGGTGGTTTTCCCAGGGTGAAACTCATCACTTGCAGTTCGGGTGTGCTGACCCCTGTGATTTCCACAGATGCAAAGCTAATGAATATAGCTGTAATCTGTTAATAGGTGACTCATTTCAGACCATGGCAAAAGCATTTTATTTGTAATGTGAAATACTAGGGCAAGGAAAAGCGTATGTCACAGACTTGGGATAGAGGAAGAGGGTAGCAGAAGAATGAATATAACCACAAATAAAGGCACATCAAAATTCCTTAAACGTTGTACTCGGAAAGTACAAGTAAGTGTGCAAAAGTGTAGGAAGTTCATAGTGACAGATAGACCTGAAAGCATACCAAAAGCATAATAGCCGCCTGTTGCCTATTTACTAGTCAGAGCCACCTTCTCCCTCTCTCTTCTCTTCCTCCCCAGTCCCAGTACCCAAAATCACTGAAATGGATACACATTTTCCAAGAGTATGTGTTAAAACACTTTATTACTTCAACCAGATGGAGGCTCAGAACAGCTTCAAAGCCACAAACTGCTAAATTTGATTTCTATTAAAAAAAGGTACTAAGACAAATGAAATGTCAATAACATTTGATTTTTGGACAATTTTTTAAGGTCAGGATACATTAATATCTAAAAGTCTGGAAATGTTGTGAAAGACAGCAGTGAGCAATATTGGAGAATATTTAGTTTAGAAAAGGGCGTTCCACATGGATCCATGCAAAAACGATCAACTGGCAGAGTAAGCCAGTGCACTTAGAGAAAGTAATATCAGATAAAAAAGGTAAGAAATGTGCCCTTTTTTATGAATTAAAGTATATTCTTGTCTCTTTCAGCCTCTTTCTGAAACCATTGGAATGGGCATGTAGTTAGACAATAAACAAAAGCAGTGAATATGTTTATGAATGGTGTCATGCAATAGTCTCCAAAGTCATTCGTCTAAATAGTGAGGGGATTCTAAGTAGTCTTAGAAATGTTAAATTTGCTGGTTTGGGGCAGGGAAATAGTAGAATAGGGTAACATGAGTGTTAATACCAGCACTGTCTGATTTTATCTATAGTTTATTTGGAATTTTTAATTAACCTCTCATGGCAAAGTTTCACCAGGGAAAGATAAGTTAGGTAATCAAATAAGAAAGAATGAACATGTGGGTATGTCCTCCCTTGAATATGTATCATTGCAAATTTTTTGTTGGTGTCTGTGGCAAATTATATGTCAGTGTATGTGAAAAAGGGCCATAACTTTGGGCATCATAACAAAGGAAAGACATTGGTGTCCAGTGCTTTTATCTTTTACAGTATATTCAGGGTAGTGGCCACTCTTGATGTGTTTAGTTCATAAGAAGAGAACCACTGATTTAATAGAAGTATCATATGAGTAAATACAATGCAATAACAGCATATTGAAATCACTCCATGCTATTTGAGCTACATTGGTAAGAAACTGAATCTTACAGTGTAGCACCTTGGGAAGCAATTTTCCATTACTTTTAAAGAAAAGACGTGTGGAAAGTGAACTCCTGTGATTTCCACAGCTGCTGCTATTTCGTAATTAAATGGTCAGAAGGAGATTATGCTGTAAATAATCAAGCCAGAAAATTCTTGTAGAAGGGCTTCTTAAATAAAGGCTCATTTTTTTTTATATAGCCTTTCCATAGTATAAAGTGGACACGGGTATACTCAATTTTAGAGCATTGTCATTCTCCAGGTGGGGCACCCCAGATGAAGCTAAGATTTGAAATTCATCATAAATAACAAAACATTAAATATGTTATACATAGTCCTTTGTTCTCTCATGTGGAGACTAGCAAGCTGCATTCTTCATCTTGCAAATTTTACAATATAAATTAACATGTGTTTTTTATTCTTATTATAGATTACCAAAAAAACAGTCTCTGACCCACATGTTTCCTATGTTTATTTAATTACTAAAAATGCAATTCTTGCAGAAACAATTGAAGAACAAATAATCACTATATACATAGCAAACCAGATTTCAGTCTCTAATTGATTAAAAAAAAAATCCTTTCTGCCTCCTCACACATGAAAAAAAAAAAGAAGAAAGAGGGAACAAAAAATGAACAATCAATCAACTATTCCATCACAAATACATTCTCTCAGTGAGGCTTCTTCCAGTGGACGTGGCTACGATAGTGCGGAGTCGGCGGTCAGTGACTCAGCTGGGGGGAGCTGCTCACCGAATGAGCCAGCAGCGGTGGATTGTGAATTAGATCTGTTCGCTCTTAATCAGTACTTCATTTCCAGTGCTGCTTTTTGACATATATTATTGCTTGATAATACCAAGAAAACATACTGTATTTAAACACAAAGGGAATGTAGTAAAGCGTGCCATCGTCCTCATGGCAGAAAGGGCACTGATAGCACGTAGGCATATAAAATGTCGTTCCAGCTTTTGTGAGCTGGTTGCTGATAGCAACTTGATGAAAAATGAATCTACCTTACTTTCATAATGGGATCAGAATGATTCAGCCAACGTGGTGGGCCCAGGGTGCAGCTCCTGCTGCTTTCAAAGACTGAGCTGGTGGTATCTGCTGGTTGGATCTTTCGTTGAGGTGAGATGCATGGCAGCACGGCTGGCGAAAGGCATTATTCTTCCTGGCAGCTTCCCGATAGAGAAGGAAAGGGAGTGAGGAAAGGGAGTCCTGGAAAGACATTTGATTTCATGCCTGTGGCAAGTATAGGCTGTGGCTGATTGTCAGCCCTGGATGGCTCTTTTTTTGGCAAACCATCTCTGATGGTCATCAGAATAGCGTACAAATACCAAGGTCAGTGGCTGCAGAAAGGAGGTCCTTAAGGAAAGTAAATACTGAATCAGATTGACTGAGGAAGGGGGTCGTGTACTTTGGTGAGGGTGGAAGAGAGAGGGAAAACTGTTAGTCAGGCCTCTTCCTCTGTCCTAGTAGGTCACATTTTGTCGGTTAAAATGTGTATCAAAAAACCTGTACTGACACTGAAATAAAGTGATGAACCCAGAATGAAAGAAATTCCATAGCAGCCTTCAAAGTTCCTGGAAGTGCCAAAGATGCTTAAGTTTCTTGAGCGCTTTGTAGAGATACAGGAAGGATCGTGGAGTTGCAAAATGTATTTCCAGAAGTCACTGGTTCGCTCCCTATTCAGTATGTAATCACTATAGTGATTCCCCCCGGGTTCCTCCCGGGGCCACACCTGTCTGAGCGTCGCTTGAGGGAGCTGGGCTTGTTCAGCCTAGAGAAGAGAAGGCTGCGGGGGGACCTCATTGCAGCCTTCCAGTCCCTGAAGGGAGCGTACAGACAGGAGGGGAACCAACTTTTTAAAAGGGTAGAAAATGGCAGGACAAGGGGGAATGGATTAAAGCTGAAGGAGGGAAGGTTTAAATTAGATATTAGGGGGAAGTTTTATACAGAGAGAGTGGTGAGGTGCTGGAACAGGCTGCCCAGAGAGGTGGTGGATGCCCCATGCCTGGAGGTGTTCACGGCCAGGTTGGACGGGGCCCTGGGCAACCTTGTGTAGGTCCAGGTCTGGAGGTTGGTGTCCCTGCCTGTGGCAGGGGGGTTGGAACTCTATGATCCTTGGGGTCCCTTTCAACCCAGACCATTCTATGGTTCTATGATTCTATGTAAAAAAAAAAAAAAAAAAAAAGTGTATATTGATGTAAGAAACCAATTTCAATAATCATTATTAATTCTCCAAACAAAATAATTGCCAGTGTTCTTGGAAAACTAAGAGACAAATGATTAATTCCTGCTATGAGGTGTGATTTATGCTACCTTAACTGAAAGAATTAGTTGACTAATGGTTGGGTTAAGTATTGATATACACTCTAAGATCATAACACTCTTACAAATGTTAGAATCCTCTGTATGATAATATGGAAGCTAATTTTTCAGCTTGCCCTAATGCCTCATTCATAGTTTCAGTGAACTTTGGATCTAGATTCAACGTGAAAAGCTTGTAATCGTCTGAAATGAAGAAGTTGTGATTACGATGTGAATATTTTCTTGGAAGGACTAAATGAGTAGATTACGTACTTATCCCTTATTTAATAATATCTAAACTAAATAGTCCTAAGAAAATAGAGGATTAACAAATAAGAAGTATACACAGCAAGCAAATAAGAAGTATACACAGCAAGCGGTCTAGCTGAAGAAAGACTACATAATCTGAAATATCCTTATCTAAATCCCCCGTAGCAATTGTAGCATGGAGACTGAATTACTTCGGATACATGTATGCTTACAGTGGTCCATTTGGTTCAGGGCTAAAGTTCAGGAAGAGTAGAGAAAGGATCTTTGGCTGCCTTTCTGTTCTTGTACCTGTCCAGTCCATGAGTAGAGAACTCCAGCTGTGAATGGACATCATCTGTTTAAGAGTAAAAAATCTAAATATTTGTGTAAAACAAGCAAACAAATGTAGCATCATAGCATAGAGATACACTGAGGAGCTTCATTCTCTTGTTGTAAATCTCTGAGTCATGGTGCAGTCCAGCTCTCGCTAAGGTCAGTTGAAAAAACTTCTGTTGACTTCAGTGTATGTAAAACAGCTGTTCACCAATTCAAAAACTGTATTTTCTCCTAAACTAGCTTTTTTCCGAAGTTGCAGAATATATTTGAAGACAGATCCATCCTATATGCAACTGTATTCAAAAATGCTGATATTTCTCCACAAAAGTTGTAATCAGTTCCTGTATTAATGAAATTGCCTTTATAGGTTCTAAACGGGATTAACAGAGGGTAAGGACATGTGTTTTGATGTTGCTTAGTGACACAAGTTAAGGATCCAGGTTTCCACTCCTAGTTCCTAGCTAAATTCTTTTTATCTAAAACAAAGTTTTCCTTCTGCCTTTTTCCAGGTCTGGAGTTGGTGTGACAGGTTCCAGGCAGACATTGTTTTATGCCGAAGTAACAGACCAGATGAGAACTGCTGAAGGAGGTGGTCGGCCTGAAGAAGGAGAGCTCATTGAAGTTGTAGAAGTACCTCTAGAAGACTCCATGAAGTTTGCTTATGATGAGACTCTCCCAAAGACGATGGGTGTCATCTTCAGCTTCATGTGGTTCCAAAACAACATAGCACCCAGGCTACCAAAAAAATAAAGCACCATGATATTAAGAAAAGCTTTCCTGCTGGTTCTGTGCATACAGAAAACTGCCTGCCTCAATCAGCTCAACTTATCACAGAGCAAATCTTTCTTGAAATAAATTTGGAAGTAAAATCTGAATTAAAATCCTGTCCCAATTGCCATCACTAGCAAAACACTTACTGGTTTCGGGGGTGAGGATTCGTCTCTGAGAGGCGAATGTTGACTCTCCCAGGGAGGCCAAGTAAATGTGTCCAGTTCTCCTTTTTCATGGTGCTGCCCTTGCACTATTTTAAAGCCTTGCTCAGGACCTCAGTGCAGCTGCTGTACGAGCCTGTCGCTGTGGTCTGTACGTGCCGGCAGCTGTGGGTTCACTGGAGTTCCTGATCTCCCTGGGGAGGGAGGCAACAAACCCCGATAGTCACAGACACCCTAACTACATTCCTGAGTTCTGCGCAGCTTTCAGGGAGCGGCTTTCTCTGTGGTGAGTAGCTCCTGTACAGAGAAAGCGTTTGCATTTCTGAACATGCAAACTTCTATTTCATAGGCAAACGCGTCTGTAAATCCTTCTGCTAATGTGTCATTTTGACAATAGACCAGCTGTAAGATTATGCGCTTCTATTTGTTCCCACTAGAATGCTGAGCAGCAGTGATGGTGATGGAGGGATGAATGATGGGGGCTTCTACTGGAACACATGCTTCTCTGTTTGTTTTGTGGGTAATACTTGATTAATTAGATCAAACTTTGTCCTCTAGAGCGGGACTCGAGGCCATATTCTTTTAATTTGACTCTGAGGTGACTAGCACAAATGATTTCTCTTGGGTGTTCTGTGGTCTGTTTCCTTATCACCCAAATGGGAAGAATGGGGCTTCCCCTCAGATAATGCTCCTTGAAATCTAATGATCGGAAGGATTTTATCATCATTTGTGCAGTTTACATTGAAGCCCCTACAACCTGCACAGAAATACTGAGCAACACAATTTGATTTAATAAAGTGGTTTAATTAGAATGTATATTACTTGTTCTATTCAGCATAGTTTATTTGTGGACTATTTGTCATGTGAAACTGTTAAGAGCATGAATGAAAGAGAATCAAGCCTGGCAATTTAACTATGCACTGGTTTATGTAATTCACTGAGTTAGTGTTAATTAACATGGCTACATTGTATGTACTTCTAGGATTACTGAGGTACTAAGTATGTTTAGGTGAATACTGCAAATATGCAAACTTTCACATAGCCACTGGAATAAATGCAGTACAGATGCCTGATGGTATCCAGTGGCTGATTTAAAATCACTGCATATCTAAATAGGTGTATAAATAAATATATAAAAAAAAAAAAAGCTTCAGGACCGATACTTGCTGGTTCTCTTCCTACCAGGGAGGAAAGGCCTCGGCAAGCCGCTGGAGAAAGCAGCCTTCGCCTGTGGGAGTCGGACGTCTTTTGTGAAAGTTGAGACACATTTGTGTTGAATTGTGCCTGGTCTGTGTCAAGTGAAGGGCTGAGTTATTGTGAAAAGTAAGTAAATTCTGTCAGATGTATTTGGAAAGTGTTTTAAGGCAGGGTCTCCGCTGCTCTGAAGCTTTTCGGTGTTGAATACGATGTGTCCTGATTGCTGCTGAGGCCTTTATGAACTGCTACAATATGTATAATAAATAATGCCTTTTATTCCAGGCCGTAGTTACCAAAGTGTATATTTTGAGTCTGTCAAAATTATTGCACAGTAGCTTGTTGATCTGTTTACTGCCACACTAACAAGTGTGTGTGTATACGTGTCAAAAGCCTTTTTTGCTGCATAATACAGTAGTTTGGAAAAACAAATTGGTGTAGTGGAAAGGGAACAGAGTTTGAAACTTTTCAAAGAAGCATTTCTGTATTTACAGCATTTGTCCCAGAATTATAAATGGACAAAACTCCACTTCTAATGAGGCTCTTTGAGCAATGCTGAGAAC
>JMFS01041277.1:0-21797 GCA_000699545.1 Podiceps cristatus | reverse complement strand
AAGTCCTTCTCCTCGGGGCTGCTCTCAATTTATTTTAAATGATCACAGTTTGCTAATATACAAACATAATGGAAAAGAGACAGGTTTACTAGCAGTAAAATCAAGCTATGATTTATATTTCCACTCAGAGAACTACCACTTCTGGCTGGAACACACTGACTACCTGTGACAGCAATGTGGCAATATTTGCCATATTTCTGCTAAGAACAGTCCAGGAATTGCTAGCTATGCCTGTGATTGTGATGGATTTATTTATTTGCTTATTTATTAGGAGCAATGAAGGACTGGAGAAGCTGTGAAGCTTTACTTTCCCACAAAATGAGGTGGGCTGACCTACAGGAGAGGTTTAGAGTGGAGAAAATACCAGTTTCTTGGAATCAGCACATTTTCATGGATGGAGTGGGAACACAACACTACACTAAATCTTTTATTTCTCAACTTCTCAAGAAAGAAGCTTCTACAGGAACAAATTTATCATCAGCTGAGAAGAGCCCTGAAGAAAACTATGGTAAAATAATTTCTGAGATAAATCTGAGCTTGTGATTTACTCTTATTGAGGAGTCAGGAAGTTTTACCTAATGAAGAATCTGAGAATTTTCTTCTAAGATAGTATCATGAAACTATTTCATTCCAAAAATGTTTTTTCTTCATCTCTCCAAGGAAATATGTTGATTTTTATGAACAAATTTAGCAAGGTAAAATATCATCTCTGTGATTTGAGGCTTTCTTGGGCTTTTTTTTTTTTTTTTGGTATAAACAGATGGGTTTTGGAGGTTCAATATTAATGAAACTATTTTAATACACTATTAATAAATCCAAAGATTTTTAATTTCCCAAAAGGGGTCTAGCTTGAATCAGAAGATTTCAATATTCTGTACAAGAAGGCAGAGAGAAACTGAAAGATTTGGACAAAGATATTTATTTATTTAAACATAGATGACATAATTGCATTCAGGGCTTGCCACTAATTATGTTAGTTTATACAGTGTAACTATCTTATCCTAAAATTATTCCCTTCCTGTGGGAAGGGGTCTCTGCACTGGAAGATACTGAAATAAGCTGAAGGAGGTCTCTAAGGTACTATGCCCTGGATCATAATTTTTAGTCTTTAAAAATGTAGAAATGCCCTGTGTCTGCAAAGCAATGAGGATCTAAACCATATTCTGATTTGTTTCAGGGAGAAACTAATTAACTAAAGAAACTATTTCCAAATATCCCCAGTATCCTCAGTCCTCTATCACTACTAATCTTACTTTCTTCTTCCCCTCCTTTGTTTTTACAGGCAGCCTCCCCCAGCAGCTCCCCCTGAATCATCTCTTGCCCTTGAGGAAAGAAACTCCCTGAGCTCTCAACCTTTGAGAGATTTCTGTTTCACTGCAAGCATGAGCAGACAAGCTAACAGCGATTCCCCTGGCTCTGCAACTTAAAGAATACAGAAGTCCCCTCGACAGAGTTTTTCCCCATGATCTAACACTATAGCATCAGCAACTCAAGCAGTTAACCCTTCCTGTATCTGCCACGTTCAGGCTCTGGGAGTTTCAGAGATGGATCATTGAGTTTGTCCAAGCCTTTGGCAGATGAGTTCTGTTCCGCTGCAGAATTTTCTTACTATTATTTCACACACATGCATGTATAGACACCTGCACGCACACCCTTCAGCAAGAATCTCTCTGCACCACCAGACTATGTTTTTGCACACACTGTACTTCTGGGGTTGTTGTCTCTTGATTAGATACAGATGTCATTTGTGCTTTTATTATAAGATCTAGTGAAATGGGATCTACTAAAAGTGCCGGAGAGCATATAAAATCATCTGCAAATAGATGGTTTCTAGGCTGTTTGGTTATTTGGCTAGCTTGCCCATAATGCTTTTGCTGGTCTGCCAGTTTAGGGTCTGTATAGGAGAAACATTTTGGATATTTCATATCTGGATTTTTATTTCAGTTCAGGATTCTTTATTTTTATCACTCTAAAACCGAAAAGGTTTTGGACATTCCTAATCTGATAACCAAAATTATAGAGGTTATTTTATTTCAGTCTCTTTTTAGTTGGCAGGTGTAGATAGAATTATGCAATAAGAAGTAATTATGGAGATAATTATCCAATATTTTTAAAATATTTGGACACTGTAGCTGTATAGAAAACCTCTTCATAAAGATAAGTGATTCTACATCCAGAATCTATCTGAATAGTATGTATGGAGAAAACAAAATATTCAGTTTTCTCTCATCGGGAATTTCTCTGTATTGGAAAAAATAGAGGGTACTCTGAGTAAACTAGTATTCAATAATGTTATTAAGGATTATGTCATTGTATTGTATATCATTGTGGTTTCTAATCCAAAATCACAAGGGGATTGACTTCTGAAAAATGGCTACTCAAGATTTTCTGAAAATTTGAGACCTTCAAGATACCTTATAGCACCTAAAATTATAGAAGCTCAGACTAATGGTTGATTTTGAAAACAGTAACTGGTGACCATTAGCTCATTATCCACATAGAATTTTTTTTTTTTTTTTACTCTTTCTTTCTTTATGCTATTTATGTTACATGGAAATAGTCTTTATAGTCACTATTCTTTTACTAAGTTATTTCAATGAAAAAGTCTTAGAAACAATCTTCATTCTGCTATTTTTTAATTAGAAACACTCATTTGAAACAGTTTGTGTTAGAAGTTGTGAGTGATAAAGTTAATTTCCTTCCACCTTGAACAAAGATACTAGTCTATAGTTCTGGCCCTTTGGGACACTCTCCTCAGCTTGGTGCCTGAACCTGCACCTGTCGTACTTTTTGGTATGATATTGCACACTGATATTAGATAAGGCCTAATTGTTTGGAGGTCAATGGAAATTGTTTTCCTCTGCAGGAACTTCAGGATTGGATCTGGCAGGCATACATGTGTTATGAGATCTGAAACTGCAATATGGAGAAGTCTTGAAGAAATCCTACCCACCAGACAGAAAAGTGAATCACCTTGCTTTAAATAAAACTTTTGTACACTTCAAGATGTAAATGAGAAGCACTGAAGAAGCTTTTCTGTTCATAAATATAAGACTAGATTCATACAACCATCAACATAGAATTTAATTCATGAATATTAAAAACTGCCCTGGTATTAAAAGAGGAACTGACAAGTTCAAAGGAAAAAAACCCTGAGGATCACTATTCTGAGACTATGTATGGCTCACAAGACTCTGAATTACAAATGGCTGGCAATCGGGGAAAACAGGATGTGCAGTTCCCTTTATGCTCTTTCCCAGGCATCCGTAACTGTTGGAGACAGGCTATATTGCTAGCTGCATCTTTTCCTACTTACCATGGCTGACCTGAAGTTCTGAGTATATCCATCCTAAATTTTGTGATTAAAATATTATTTCCTTTGTCCTGGCACTTCTTTGCCATATCAGCTCTTCTAGAAAGTTAGGAAAGATGATATATAGGGATGGATCTGGCTGTTTCTCGTGACCGTCTTGTGATAGTTCAAAGAAATTAAAGATTCAATTTCTGGAGGATATTAGGTTTTAGGGTAGTGGGAAGCCTTTGTGTACATTTTAAAAAAAACCTTTAAAGTACTAGGTAGCTTGTGCTTGAATGTAGAGCCAAATCCAGTCTTGTAATTCACAGATTCTGATTTGCTGCTTCTATTTGTTTCTCCATGACAAGTGAAAGCTTGCTCAATGTAAGGATTATTAAAAACCTTTATAGAAGGTCTAGTTTGTGTTTTGCTACAGAGCAATAGGAAGACTTGGATGAGTTACGGCATGCCAAAGCCAACTTTTCACCTAAGTGAAAGTCGTCAACAACCACAGAAAATTTTACTGCACTTCAGTAAGTAAATAGTAACCTGTTGGTAACCTGTGCGGTGAAGTCAAGAACTATGACAACATTAGAAAAAAGACAACCCACAGCAGCCTAAGAAATAGTGTTGGGTTTTGCCCAATTCCACCATGATCAGATGACACAGTATGGACAATGTGTTCTGTCTATGCTGAGTGTTTTGCATTACTTGAGTTTCCCTTTTATCTCTAATGTATCCTTAAATAATGATATTTTCTACTGCAGACAAATCTCCCAGGTGAAAGTGAAGCTGTGGTAAGGTACAGGGGCAAATTTGTGACACTGATAGCCCTTTCTCAAGTGTTAGGTTGATAGGCTAAAAACCCTTTCTCAAAAGCGTTTTGTAAAGAAAGGAATGAAAAAAAAAAAAAAAAGAAGCACAGAAGTAGAAAAGGCTTTAAAATAAAATGATGAAGGATGATAAAAAGTAGTTCACAAAAGAGAAGATAATAAGGAAAATACTTCAGATAGCTCTGAGCAGCTGCAGGAATTAAACTATGAAAGCACACATAGACTTAAGAAAAGAAATGAAAAAGAATGCTACGGAAAGGTAGGGTGGAAGAGAAGACATAGAAGCACATTTGGGTTTATCTTCTTCAAACTGTTAATTATTTCGCTAAGCAGTGTTAATGTTAAACTGCTGATAAACACTGAAAACACGATTTATGGTAGAAAAGCATATACTGGTTTCTCAAACACTCTAAAGCCTAGGGTGCTGCATGATGTTTGCACTCCTGTTTATACCCAGGATGCAGCCCAAATATTCATCTTAAAGCGTCAGCACTATTATTTTTGAATAAACTAAAACACAAAGCAATTACTTAAAGCAGTACTGTTTAGAAGTGTAAGTTCAGAAAGAGCTGTTCCTAAAGAGGGGCTATCAGGTAACTTCGTTGCGTGAAAGGGCTGGAGCAGCAGTTAGTGCTGGCTTTGTATGGAGATTCACCTTCTCCTAGCAGATCTCCACAAGCACAAATATTTTGCTTGGATAATCTCTGGAAGAGATCACAAAATATATTTACTATTTATTTTTTTCTTGAGGATACTCTCCCAATACATAAAAGTGCTATGTAACTAATACTTTACTATTTAAATTACAGACTTTGTTGATCCAGTTTATTTCTCCATTAATGAGTGAGTGATGAAACACAGTATTCTGATTTGCATAAGCAGAATAAGGTTTGGATGTCTGGCATCTTTGGGTTAATGCTGGGATTTAAATTAAGAAGCAGAAATTTAAAGAATTTCTGTAATGCCTCTTATTTCAGCTGAACTAGAAAATACTATAAGAAAGCAGCACCTTTATCAGCAGAAAATATTGGACTTTGAAAATTGGTAAGAGTACATCTCATTTAGCAGTTAATTCTGAACTAAGCTAGACCCCATGCCACTGACAGCTGGCCCTGCGTCTCTCTCTATGCAGCAGCATCAGCTAGAAGATACTTCTGCAGTAGGCCAGGGACTACCTTGACCACACGTTGTTTAAATGTTCAGAAATATTCTTGGATCAGAAGAAACTCTCATGGCTAATGAGGGCTGACTACTTGAAAACAACTAAAACCCACAACTGAATTCAAGCTGCTGGTAATGTTTTATTGCTTAGAGCTCTCAACTAGCTAAATTGTGTTTGCTTCTGTTTAGAACATGTTGCCTCAGGAAACCCAAAGTAATTAAAGACAAGCTGAAAAATAATAAAACAGAGAGAGGAAAAATATCCGCAGCAGCAAAGCTACCTTCTGAAAGGGAGAACATTACACAAAACCTGTACTGCAGGTAATACACTTTTCTTTGAGCTAGGCCTTTGAATAAACATGATGAGCAACAATCAAAGCAGGATTGACAGTGGAGTAGGTAAACTTTCCCACCATTTCTGCTAAAGGAAAATGTTCTTGCTGAAGTATACACAGGGCAGTGATTTTATACTATTTGAAGGTAATATCTTCAAATTTTACCATCTGAAGTTTTAAGCAGGTACTCAGCAAAAATTATTAGTGAAAAATAGCACCTCCTTCTAAGTAGCTGCTCTTTGTCAGGAACAGTATACAAAAGTTAGAGGTAGGTTCTTCCCCGTAAACCGCAGTTGTTTATTTTATTACACCGATTTTGGGTAGTTCTCTTGCCTCTTCACAAGCACAGATTTGGCCTACCTGGCCATCAGGGAATATTAGGATAGGATTATTCCCAGGACAGTACAAAACCATGAACAAACAGAAAGTCAGGACACTCTTAATTAAAAGTGTCTAGATACTGTTTTTTGTCTAGAGAGGAGATGAGGAGATTATGTATCAAGTCATAAACTCATTAGGAGATTGCTTTCCATTAGACTTTTTTTTTTTTTTTTTCTTTTTTTGAGAAATACACACCTGGGACATCAGTAAGAGTGCCTATAAAACTGGGGGAGGGAAATGGATGATAGAAGAAACTGGCAGAATTGTCTGAGTGCACATACAACTGTAAAGTGTTTGGTGGAGACAAAAAAATTTGCAGGGATTATAAAAATAGGATCCCTGAAACTGGATGCCCAATTAAGTGAGGAACAAGAGGTGGATTATTAGAATTTGGAACTGTGGAAACATCGGGATGGAGGAGGATGGATCTAGGATGGCACATTTAATGTAAGCTAAAGGTTATGAAGGGAAGTATAAAGAAAAATAGTGGTAAGGATAGAATACTTTGTACTCTAATTCCAAGTAATGGATTTAAATGAGTGGAAGATGATCTACAGCAGAGCATGGGAGAGGCATGCAATGTGACAGAAATTAAAAAACATGAAAAAGACCTCTTGCTACCAAGGTTTGCCAATTGATGTTTTTTCCAATAAGAACTGTAAATGATTTTCCAATAATAACTGAAAGTTTGTGTATATTCAGAAAGAACTGGCTAATTCATAGAAGAAAAATTATCTGAGAGCTATCAGAAAGCATGGCCTTCAGAGCTTCAGAAAGTCTCTGAACCAAAGTAATACAGAATGGGAAAGACTGTGGAAGGGCAGAATTTATTATGTTCTAGTATATTTCCTTGGATATCCATTATCGGCCATACCAGATGACTTGCCTAGGCTGTTTTTATGGTAATATAATTTATGCCATTCTTGCAAGAGCATAAAGAATAGACTTATAAAGAACAATGCTTCATAAAGAAATCATGTCCAGATCCTTCCTATGCCTCTAGAAATCACCATAAAATATACACAGAAATTGTCTGGACATACAAGTGAACATAAAGACAAGTATCCTGCATTTAAGTTAAACATGTCAACTGTCCAGGGAAAAGTCTGTTTCTTTTTCAGATGAGATAATAATGATATAATACAGAATAGAGCAAGATAAACCACTATTTCTGTCTTGTAAGTACTGCAGCTTGTAACAACTAATTCCAGGCTGATCGCCAGGATAGCATGGAAAGGAATAAGTTGACTCCTGAAGATGTCTGCCTCTTCTGCAGCTGGGCAAAGAGCCTAGATAACCAAGACTGTCTGATTTATTTTTAGGTGGTTGCTTGCAGAGAAGGTATGAGTTTTTGACTTATCCAACAAACTTTAAGTAACTGATACAACTTGAACAATTTTTCTTAAGTCTTTCCTTATGATATACTATATTTGTAAGACAGAGTGTGATACAAGTTAGATACTTTGAAGTATTCTACAGCTGAAAAATCTCTGGAGAAAAATAAGGTGATTAGAAAATGTTACTCCATAGAAAATGATCTATTTTTACAGTTATGATTATTTCAGGATACCTCAACGTACACTTTCCATGGAAGATTTTTTCCTTCCTCTGAATTTGTGCTTGTTCATGATAAATTACCAGAGTGTAAGTTCCATTAAAATTAGAAAAATGATTTATATACATTGTTGGAATATAGACTTAGGTCTTCCATTTAATTACAGGCACTTTAAAGACAGAATTTGAAAATTTCCCTTTCTACCATCATATATTATGCATGGAAGTGCCTAAATAATTCTTAAGGTACAGTTAACAAAGGTGATCAACATAATAAGGGTAGAACAAGCACCTATTCATGTAAGTAGCCCACAGCTCATTAAAGAACATTCTAAAATAGTATTTGCCTGAGCTTATTGGTGGTATTATTCAGAGAAAATAAACAAAACTTTTGTTCCGCTTGAGCCTGCGCAAATGCCACCTACATGGATATATTATTTCACTTTAAGCCTTAATCAGCATGTAGTTAATTCTCCAAGGAGCTGCTTAGTCATCACAACAGAAAAACCAAACCAAACCAAACCAAACAGTTTCTTGAACAGTATGAAAACTGATTCACACATGGGCTATTCTATCTGAACACTAAGAGCTGTATAAATAGAAAGAAATGTTATTCAAGAACATTTTTATAACATTTATATTGGTATTTATTTAACCATAATAATTTCTTGTTCCTTATGAATGAAGATCTATAGAAAAAGTTTCTGTTTCTTTGGTTTTCTTGCCCTCTTGACTCTTCAAAATAAAGAATGGCCGATACTCCTATCAGAATCTGTATTTGTACATATACTTATTTTTTTTCTTCTGGTACTTTATCATATGCTGCACTTTGTTTGCAGAGTAAACCACTGTCTTTCTCACAGATTAAACATGGCATTATAAGGTGTTAACATTTAAACCTTTTTTTCTTTCTTTTACACAGTTCAAGTCACTTAGCTTGTGTAGCAGAAGTGGGATTGTAAATTCTCAAAGAGCCCGGCAGTGAGGTAAATTTGCTATACTGCTGAGATATTTTATGAAGAGAGGAAACATAAAAGAACTAATAATTTTATTTTTTAAATAATTGTGAACTGGTTTGATACTCATAAAACTCTTCCATCCAAACTAAGGCCTTCTCTGGCTATTTTCATGAAAAAGAAAACCAATACAGTTGATTGATGGTAGATCCCTCTCAAGTATGGTTCATAAAAACACTAAAAAGCACTCAATGACAGTAATATTCTGAGTTGCTATAATTATTCATATGTTCAACCGCTAGTTATAGCACAAAACTGTCTTTCATAATCCATGAGCAGATTCAGATACTACACTTGGCCAACAAATACGTAGGAGTCCCTCAGATAGGTATAACGGATCCTTTTCTTTAGGGAAAAATGTTTTAGTTAAAAATTTGCCATAAGGGTTATATACGATAAATTTGTTCTTTCTTTCCTTTACACATTTTTCTTTCCCTTGAAAAACATATCTTTCTTCGCATGATTGTACTGCACCCATTTCTTTTCTACTTTTTTTTTTTTTGAATGAAGTAAAAGCATAGCAGTATTGTAATAATTTCAAAAGAAAAAATTTGCGACTGTAATATACATTGAAATATGAAATGCCCCATGTTCCTCCACCCTTTGAAAAGAAAACAAGTATTGTATATATTTGTGTAATAGCATACCTCCATCAATGCATTCTGGGGTGAAAGAAATATCATCAAGAGCAAATTCTGTGGGTTCACTCCGCCCCACTTCAGCTTCAAAGGCAACTCTGAAAGGGCTGTTACTGGAGAGGACTACATTTGCATACATCCATTTGTTTTCTTCATTTCTAGTAGAAGACCACATAAGAATATCCATTCCATGTTCTTCAGCTGTGTATACCTGTTGACAATGAAACCCAAGAGATTCAGCTGAATCAGCATCAAGCAGCAGAAGAGTGCAGCTAGCTAGGATAGCATAGCCCAAGGCCAGCAGTGCAGCCACCTGCAGGTCCTCTGAGATACGGTTCAAACACACACCTTATTGGTGATGACCAAATATTACTGAATACTTTTGCTAATGCTAGTTCAGCTACAAAGAAAAAGCTACTATGAAAACAAACAACAAAAAAAAAGACTGCTAGTACAATCACTAATTGGACAGACAGTCTCGGCCTGATATATAAAAGCTAATGAGTAAAGACCTAACCCCAAATTCATCTGAACAGTGAATAAAAGACTGAGAAGGATCTTGAGATATCCTTTCATCTCTGAAAGGTGACCTCCTTACAGTTGATAGACTAAGTGGAGATTTTAGAGATATAAATAAAAGGCTTAGCATCTAGGGATTTAAGTCTGTCATCTGGTAAGAAATTTATAATATGATGTTTCAGACAGTCACAGTAAATTAGCTCAAGTATATTTAGGAAAGTCATAAATAAAAAGAAATAAAATCATCAAATAGTGAAAGCAATAAGAATGACAAAGACTGAATTCACAACCAACAGCTGATGAATTAATGCCAAGCACAGGAAATTCTGGAGATTACACAGGTAGTTGCTCTTCCCTCTTAGGTCTCCAAAATCCTTATACAATTTAAATAGGTCAGAAATAATGAAAAAGAATTGGAGTAATGAAAGTAAACATATCCTAGCCATTCCAGATGATAACTACTTCTTTAAGGGACTGAATCTTTTAATAATTATCCTCTCTTCATCACTTTCAACATCATCCTTCTCTTAAACTTTTAGACTAATTTTCCAGTGACCCATGGGTTTATGTTCCCACTTGAGTGCCCCAGTTTAACAATGGAACAGAAAATCTGAGACCCAAGGAAGTTATAAACTTAAACCTGTTGTAATGAACTGTATCACTACATACCTTTGACTCACCCAGACAACCTGATGGGACAAATAAGCTAAAAACCCAAATGAACCACATACTTGATAGAATTTTGTGTATTGATTAAAATATCTGATGCCTGAATGCTCTTGCAAGTTATTTCATTTTTGGAAGAGTGGAGCATCACGAAGACCAACATACAATGATCCAAATCAGGGCCTAATTTTGTCAAGCCTGGTATTTGGTTACAGGACTGTGTCACAGCAGTATCATGTCACTGTCTTCTTAAAAGCATGCATCTTACAGGCCTAAAGGATAGGTGTTGAGAAGAAATAGCTGATTCAACTCATAAAAATCGAAAAATGCGCATAATCATGTTATCAGGCTCTAAGGCCTTAATAGGTTGAAATCCTTAATTAGAATAACTCTATGTGTGAGGTTAGGACTATGTTATAACACTTACATGTGTCACTGGAACCATTCACTATTTTACCAATCATAAAATACAACAAATTCAGTGATCTAGAATTTAACAGCACATAATAGTATTAGCATGGTTTTAGCTATTACTGTATCATGCAGTGGTATTTTCTACTATTTGAAGGTTAGTATTGAGATATTATTGCTTTCAATATATCTCCCTGTAAGGTCTCACAACCACACAAATAACTGTTGTAAAGGGGAGAAGAATCAAAAACATTTGAAAACAATACTAGAGTCTCTTTTAATAGGACAGTTAAAGACTGTCCCGTTGTTTAAAATCAGATATTTTTTTTCCATTCCTTTCCGTTGGTTTGGTAGGAGAAGTTTTTCATAATAAAATTTTCAAAGCACACTGTCTGCTTGAACAGTTCTATGTACAGAGAAATTGCATCATGTCCATACTGGGCCGGATCTCAGATGGGGTATGGAGTCATTCTGTGTACATACAGATCAACCTTGCAGCTCAAGCTTAGTACAAACAACAAATCCATCATGAAATCTGCTGTACGTATACTGGCCAATGGGTCTGGGGTGGCAGTAAGTCATGTCTAAAATGCAACGTTTTGATATCAGCTTGTGTTCTCATAGAGGTAAGATAAATTTATATGCCATATCTTTATTTTCTTTGAGATTTAACTCATATTTACCATAGAGTAAGAGGATGCAGATATGTATGTATTATGGATTATTTAAGATGTTGTGTTAATTTGTGTGGCTGTGTCCTCAGTTACGTTTGACTAAAGTTTAAACCTGGTGTATGGCTTCTCATAACAAGCACATAGGTAACCTGTGAAACTGAAAGCATTTAGCGTAAATCTCTAAACTGGTACATAGGAGTTTCAGGTAAGCTCCCAGGTCCACTCCACTTCTCATGTACCCACCTGGGGAAATCCTTTAATCCCACTTTCTGCCAAAGTACTCCTGAATAATTTTCCTTCACTTCTTCAAGTCTTTATCTATCCATAACTATGCAAGGAAAGGTTCTGTGTTCTTACGTATCTTCAAAAAATTTAGCTGAAATTTCTAAAAGAATAATACATAATTTAAAATATGTGCTAAATCAAATGAGATTACAACACAGTTCAGTAAAATGGGAAGTCCGAGGAGTCTGTTCCTTTAGCTGGGGATACAGATCTTATTCCCTCAGAGACTGTGCCCACAGAAAGTGAAGAAGCAATTATAAGATGTAGTACTGTATTCTTCACTGAGGTTACCCATGTCACTGAGAGTTTGAAGCATCTTCTGAGTCAGGAAGTACGTTTAGCATATACAAGATTTTTGTTGGCCTGTGTAAACATATACAACACATGAAAGGTAGAGCAAATTCTCATGGATATGAGCTCCCTAGAGCCCTGGAGAGCTACAGCTGTGTGGTGCTCAGTGTCTCCAGAGACTACAACATCTCCCTACACAGCACTCTGTGAATTCTGTACAAGCTAGCCTGGTAGTGGGAACAATTTAACACATGAAAGAGGAAAACACTAGCAAGATGAATCCCACTATATGGCATGCAATGAAAAGAAAAAAAACCCAAACTGTAGCAAAATTCTATTGAACAACCCTGTATCTAACAGTCTGGGGAGATTGTGCTCCAGCTAGTACTGATCTAGTTGTGGACTAAGTCCTATTATTTTAATTTAAAAGTAACAATCATGTATTGTACTAACTAGTCATTATATCTGTCTATTCCTCATTCTGTGCTGACACTGTTTCTAGATCGGAAACACAATCAAAATCACAAAGAATAGGAACCAAAAGAGACAGAGCTAGCACTTTATTCACTGAAGAGTGAAAATCTCAGGAGTGAAGATATCCAATACACAGTTCACAGCAATTTTAAGAAGAATCTTTCATGATAATCTACATGAGATGAATGCATGAGTGAAGCTTTTATACTTTCTTTTTGGGCTTTCTCCAAGGTGCCTTTGCCAGCCAGTTCATTTGTAGTCCATATGGGAACAGCATTCTTTAGCAGATCCCATTTCCCTACCTTAACATCATGACTCAGTTCTAATTCTCCACAGCATGTCCTATCCTGCATGTTGGAAACTTCTGAATTCATTTTTCAACTTCTATTTCATTTTGGGGATGGGGAAAGTGCATGTACTTTTGAAGGTCATGAAATATAAACTGCTATTTTCTACTTAGTCATCAGCAGTTACAACTCAGGCGGCTGTCCTGTACCCTCATGCTGACTTTTCAAGATAACATTTTATCTTCCTGATCTTGCCTGACTCTGGCAGTTGGCATGCTAGAAGGTACTGTGTTCCATCTGAAGGGCGCATAAGGAGGGGTGTATTCTCCCATCATTCCCAACATACAGCCTTTAATCACCAGCCAAGGAAGCAGGAAAATCCTGTGAAAGACAACCCTTATTTTCCCTTCACTGGGCATCAGAGACTTCTGTCAGCTTAGGAAACTTCCCACTGACTTCAGTGAGTAATACTATGTTTTCTGCTCTACATCCTTATAATCATGCCTTTGAACTCCTCACATTCCTTGGCAGTCATCATTGCACATCTTCCTTGGACTGAAGCTACAGCAGAGGCAGGCTGAAATTGTTTCTCTAAAGCCCACAAATAGGACTGTATCACAATTCACTTCCACAACGAGAAGCACTTTAAAAAGTTATCTACCTCTTTTCTCTTTATTTCTTTAAACATGAGATTGAAGTAATAAAAAATTTAGTCATTTTTAGTAAAATTGACCCATCCTATACCAAAATTTACTATACCTTAGTCTTGTTAGAATCAACAAATACCAAGCCAGAAAACTGATATTAGAGTTGTACTATCACATTGGGAATTAATTTTGGTTTTAATTCTCAATTGTATGACAAACTCCTGAAGTGGATGGACAGAGACAGAATGCTGAAGCTTAACAACTGCTGACTGTTTTCTGTCTCTCCGACAGATGACCAATAGGATCCTCATTGGAATGAAACAGATGGGAAAATCACCTCCATTTCTTGCTGAAAATTCTCTCCTGCTTCATTAAATGCAACTAAATAGTCATAAAAATATAAAGATAAATGCATTTTTTAAAGTACATTTGCAGCATAATGCAGTAAAAGTTGTTTATATTAAGAGCCATTGTTGTTCAGAGCATATTAATTGATATATTAAACTAGTCATGTATTTAGTGCTGAGTAACTCAGCTCTCAAAGGTTGTTACAATATGCTCCCGAGGAAAGCTAGTGTGTTTGTAACTAATCATTATGAAGCAAATTTTTTTCTCCTGTTGGCTAATAGTTGACTGATGTCCTGAAGCATCAGTATTCAGATCTCTTTTAAATAGCATTTATTCTATGTTAATGCAAGAGTTGCTGTAAACATTGTGTCCTTTTTAAAGATAATAATAATAGCCTATGCTTTTGGTTTTGTGCAATTGAAGTATGCATTGTGAACACAGAAGAGAAGCACTTTTAATTCCTTTTTCTCTATTCTCACTGACTAGTTCATTTTCTGGGTAAAAATAGGATTATTCCCATAACTTCACATTATTTTTTGTAGTTCTACCACATCTATTTCCTATACTAACACATTCTTCATCTTTATCTTTCTTTTTTATAGATTCTCTGCATGTCATGTTAATCACACGTCTCAGTATGTTCTACATCTGCAGTCCCTTTTTTAATTCAGACTCGACCAGATAGCTGTATTTCAGATAACAGCTATAACATCAGCTTTTGTACTGATGTTATTGTATTCTAACACATTATTCAGACTTCCTATTGCAGTTTGACTTTTTTCACCTCCAGTAAAACCTGAACAAAATTTTCACAGAGTTGTTGCTTTTGAAGTTTTGGGCTGCTTGTTTTATCGCTTTTTTTTTTTTTTTTTTTTTTTTTTTCACTTAAATGGTTACAGTTCATTTATATTCTTGATTTAATAGCAAAAACAGTGGATACTGAAATAGATTATTAGTTTGATAGGCAAAAGCAAAACGTCCATAAGGGTAAATTAGGTCTGTAATAGGATAATAATTCCTTGCTGAGTACTTTAGTCTGTTCTGAATATTGTTATACATCTCTACATAAAGAGTACATGTGGCAAAGCCATAAACAGGGAACTTTCTTTGTATGTGGGAGTAAGACAATTCTTTATGAATCTCTTTAAGGAATTGAAGGTAATGAGAGTTAATAAAACTAGTCTGTTGGAAATGCAAAAAAAAATTTAAAAAGCAACTCTATTTGACTGTCTGCCTACTAACTCACACATAGGCCACACACATCTACTTATTTACTAATGCTAAATGTTCTGTGATCCTTGAAAGACTTCAGAAGCTCCTTCAAAAAATCTTGTCTGCACTCTTGCATGCTGTAATGTCCAGGATACTTGAACTTAAACAAATAATCATAAATAATATCACAATATTCCAGTTACCAACAGATCCAAAAAGTAACTTCTACTTGCTTTTTACTTCAATTTAATCTTGAACTGCTCTCAACATTTACCTACTGTTGTGTTTTCTTAATCTTAATGTGCAGACTTGGTGTATGTGGAAGGATAAATAAAGTAGACTGGAAAGAATGGACTTGAAGACATGCCAGAGTATTTTAAAAGCCATATTCAGATAATAAAATTACAAGATTGCAGTATAAACACTTCTTAAAAATTTGTCTTAAATAACTGAAGTGTCTTTGGGAAGAATACATTATGAGCATTTTTTATTCACTGAATAGGAAGAAATGTTAAAAATAATGTAGTTTGAAACTCATTTAAAATCATTTTGAAAAGCAGAAATATCTGCTGCTTATACTAACTTCACATAATACAGCTTTTTTTAAAGGTAACATTATTCTTTGGCTGCATATAAGGAGAAACCTTTTCATGCTGGATAGTTGAGCAGCAGCAGAGGTTGCTCAGAGAGGCTGGGTAGTCTCCATTTATGAAGGTTTTCAAGACTCAACTGGCTAAATTGCCAGGCCACATAGTGCGGTCTCGTAGCTGACCCTGTTTGGAGCAGGAGTTTGGACTAGAGGCATCCTGAGGCCCTTCCAGCCTAAATTACACTATAATACCATGGAGCTGTGTTATGCTTGTCCTTTACAGTGGAGACCTAGACCAAAGACAAACAGAATAAGTATAAAAACAGTGTTCTAAACTTCCTGACTCAATTCCAGGTCCAAGACCACAAAAATATTCTGCTCACTTTTAACATAGACTGATTTAGTTCAGGAAGCTGGTAGAATATGCAAATTTTTATATTTTGTCACACATAATAAAACTGACATAACCAGTATTTTCAAAATCTAACAAGCTGCCACAGATAGGAGTCTTGCTCAGACCTCTAAAAAAGGCAGTATGTAACGTATTGATTCAGTGAGCCGCATGAAATGAGTTGTTTGCCAAGGGTTCACATCACTGCTTGGACTTTTACTCGGGTACTTAACAACTAAAAATGTGCTCATTAAAGATGCTTGGGGAACAGCAAGAAGACATTTTCATGGAACCTTGAGCTATAACTGTTAATATGGCTAAATGCTTTATTTCCAGTTAGTTTAATCAAACACCCTCCACACACGATGACATTAATATGTTTGAAACTTTTCTTTTAAACCACGTCTTTTGTCCTAAACACTGGAAGCTGCCTTTTTTTTTTTTTTTTTTGGTGTGTGTTAAAGAGTGAATTCTGCAGAAAAGAACTGTGATGATGTTTGGTAGGTTTACATATGGTAGTCAAACATGCAAAAAGACTTCAAGAGGAAATAAAATGAGAAAAGTATTGTCACTTGATCTTGTCAGCAAAAATTTTGTATATAAGTCTGACTGCAGAGATGTGAATTACTGCTAATATAAGCTCTGAGATTTTGCTCATTCTAGACACAGAAATGCAAATACTACTAAAGCAAATATTACTATGTCTTGATGTAGTAGAAGTGCTTTTCCCCTTACCTTTAAGATTCCTGTTTGTCTAGAAGCAAACATCCAGAACCAGAATCGAACTCTACAGACCCCGAGGCTAGCTGGGAAGAATTTGGTAGTAATTATCCTCGCTCTGTTTCCTTCCTTCTGGCCAGATGAGTTTACATACAGAAAATGCTGTCCTTTACCTTAATAAAAAAATAATTAAAAAAAAATATTTTTTCTATACTACTTCATGCTTCAGAGCATAGGCATTTTTACATATACTGATACGGGTATCTTTACCACATACATGTAAATCCTACCTTGGTTGCACAGAGACCTTCCATGTTAATACCCTGTGTATTTCTGTTTTTTATGTACAACATTAATATAAATTTCCTTGGAGGTCACTCTGTCTTTTTATCCTCCTGTAAATACTTGATTCATATTTGAATAACAAATTTAAAACACGTTGCAAACACAAACACTCCCTCACAGATTCTAAGGATCAGTTTGAAGGTTGACATTGCAGGAGTCAGGAGCACCTTTGCTGATAGCTCTTACCCAGGAAAATTCCCTGTCATGCAACATGGCAGTAGGAAACACATCAAAACCCTGAGGCTTGTAAGGGGACCAAGATATCCACATTTCCTACTATTCAGCTGCTGCTGAAGAACCACAAGGTAGCATAAAAGAGATCTCGTCGTTCAGTTGCAAGCAGAAAAAAGATGCTGCCCTCTTACCCAGAGGGGTCTGTCGCCTAACATGAACACACATCACCAAAAGCAAGTGGTTCAATAGGCAAATCATGCTGTTGACTTTTTTTATTTTTTTTTTTTTTTTATTTTTTTTAATTAAGTAGCAGTAGCCCCTTCTTTGTAATAACTTTAATTCCATCTGCTATGGTAAAAGCAAGGTTGTCCAACATGGAGAGACGAGCATGACAAAACTTCCATGGTGAAGAGATCTTTTAGATAGAAGAAAACACCTGTGGGGCTGTCCTGAGCAGCAGTGCAGAGAAGACTTTAGCAGACAACTTCCTCCTAAATCCAAAAGAAGCAACATCTGAAGATCAGAGCTGAGTTTAGTCACTGTTTTGGTATACATGGACCACTTCCAAGGAAGATTCAAGCCCATGGCTAAATTCTTGTCCCTGATGTAAAAGACTGAATTCCCCTTTGTTATAACCAGATCAAACTTTTGTCTTTGTGTTCTAGTGCTTCCTTCAGTTTTCATCGTGAATGGGGTTCTGACATGTTTCCAGATTTGGTCTCCCTGTAACTCACTGATAGTATGCTATGGTAGCAGGTAGAGCACAGTGCACTCTTTCTAATTTACTATGGAAGTGATGCCTTAGCTGCTGCTAAAACCCCACCAAAACCCCAAATCCCATTCATGAGTGTCCTACCTATATTGCAGAGTTAATGTAGAGCTGTGCTTGGTGTGCCTGTGTGCACACCTCTGCAGAGGGCATGTGTACCACACCTTTGGGTCATCTGGGAAGCTGGTTTCAAGGACACCATGAAACACAAACTAGAAAGTCAATGTATGTGCAAACATTCCTTCAATCCCTGTCTGTAAACAGAGCAAACCAGTATCTTCTAAACTGTGGTATCTCTCCACTATAAAACACCTCCAATTCTTGCAGAAGTCAACAAGTAGAAGCTTCTGCATATGAACTCCAAATGTAACTGTCCCAAACCACCCAGCTCTTCTTTTTAATAGTATTCAGAAAGTCAATCAATCAGACCTATCTATCCTTCCATAAATGTGTGAAATGATGGAACACATTGGCAAGGGACAGGCTGCTTACTAAGCTGTATTTCAGCAAGAACTTTTTAAGCATGCTCTCTCAAAACTCTATTTTCAAACTTTTAAAATATCTCAGATATTCAGAAAAGAGAAACCTTTTTTTTTTTTTTTTTTTTTTTTTTTTTTTTTCCCTGTTGACACTGTTTAAGGTCATGCTTAGTCTTCTCAGGAGGAAAAAAGTTCAGAACTTTTAAACTCAGAAATGTATCCTAACTCTTCGTTTAAGGGACACAAGACATATAAAACATGATCAGAATCATAACAGTAGTCCAGCCAGCCCCATGCATGCTCTTCTAAGCCTCTCTGTAAACAGCTAACAGGAGATATATCCAAAAAGCTTGATTCCCTGCCTATTAGGACATTTTTTTCTTTGTTTTATTAATAAATATTGATTAGTGTTTTGTAAAGAAGATGGCTATTGCATGGAAGGAGAATTTGAATTGTTATGGATGAACTTGTGAAAATTGTGCATCTGCACTGTACTATCTTCTCTTTTTATGACAGTAAATTCTTGAATCCTTAAAAATAAACTTGGTACCTTCATATCTACCCTGAATACCTACCTCCCATATATGAGCTCCTGTATTCTGCAGCTGAATCTAGGAGTGCAATTTCATATGCTCTGCAATTTAATGTTTCTCAAATCTCATTCTGCACTAAAGTAAAATAATTCTAGAATGTAGATTTGTGAGGAATAAGGTATATGATTTATGCATCTGTGTGGGATGTAACTTTTAAGAAAGTATGATTTTAAAGAGAGCAGCAATTGTGATGGTCTTGAGGCAGATGCACAGACAAAACATTCAATGAGCTAACTCTTATTTTGTAAAGAAATATTTGTAAAACAAACTGGAGAGTGAGGGACCCAACTTAATTTCTACAAGTTAGCTTTTCCCTGTATTGACAAATTATTTAAATAGTATAAGCATCATATGCTAAGGCATGATCACTGAATTTTCTGACAGACTGATGAAAGCCCGCCAAATAGCAGACTCATTATAAAACCTAGATTGCAAATGATTTCCTGCTACACCTTTTCCACCACTAAAAAAAAAATGTGTTAGAACAAAAGTAAGAAGTATTTTTTTTAGCTGTAAGATCAATATGAGATACAATCTAGCTCTTCTTATTAGTAAGTTGGCAAATACAGATTTTAAGAAAGCAAAACCAGAAAGCTGCTCATTGCTGTGTTACTTCAAGAGTCAGACCCACTTGGCCTGGGTGAAAGTATAAAAAATTATTTCCCATCTGAAGTGAGCTGGTTATTTCTACCTAAAATTGATTGCAAATTTAGGTCTTTCACGCACAAAATAAAGCTATGTAATGGGCTTTCAAACTGCTATCCAGCACACCATTCTTATAGACCATTTGTTCAGAGGAGAATTATTCAGAATGGATCTCAGTCAAAGGAAACCCTGAATCTGAACTATTTGTAAACTGCAATGACTGTCAAAGAAATTTTCTTAGTTTCTCTTGCTGTCTTTGAAGCAATCTTATCTCAGATTATGTTTGCAAGTGAGGTTATCTGGGTATCACGTTATGACCAAAGCTTTTTAAAGAAACATGTAAATTTTCTAAGTAGAGAAAAAACTATTTGAAAGATTATAATGATACAGATATACTATATTCTTCATAAACAGAATGGTTGCATATTGAGCAACAAACTGGAAGATCAAGGTGCCTGGCTCCTTGGTACAAGCTATGAGATATATGACAAAATGGTATATATGATATATAGTAAAAGTTAACCAAGTTTATTTTGGCATTTGACTGAAGTTTTTGAGGTTGAAATGTTCTGCACTTCTTCAGCTACATCCTCTGAATATGTAAATAGCTCATGGATGGAGTGGCAAAAGGTTGATTGTGTCCTGGTTTGGAGCAAGAATGAATGATTTGAGAAGGAAATGTATGGAAAGGAATATTTTTAAATTTGAGACCTGCATAAGCTACACACTGGTCAGATTGCAGAACGTTAAACCGGTGAAACATAGTTGTTATTTACCACTAAAAGTCTTTGTTTTTAAATCACAGGGCTTATCTTCTCCCAGAGACTGTACCAAATCAATAAGTTAATTTTGTTAAACTGATGTAAAATTTTTTTCAAAGGAACATGTTTATCCATCTGAAATCTCTAATGTCAATTTAAGTTGTGCTAGATGAAGCAATATAAGACACACTTAAACCAATATGAGATTCCTCGCAAAGTTGTGCCAATATACTTGATATAAAGTTGGTGTAATATCAAAGACCTTGTTATATTGATATAAAGGCATGCATATACTGTACAATGAATTTATATGCTTAGTAACTAGGTGAAATGAAAGTAACTAGAGGAAATGAGTTTGGAAAAGAAGGAATTGGATTTGGGTCAGGAATGGGCTGATAGATACTTCTGGTCATTACAGGTTTTTAGTACCTAGGCTGTTGGCATTTCTGACAGGTGAATTCTCTACAGCTAATGTGAATATTTCTTGCCCAGTTAATTTACAAGTAAATTACTATTCTGTGTAATTTTGCAAGCACATTTGCTCTAATTTTGTTTTCCTTTTGCTTCACTTTTTATTAACTTTGTTTTTCTTACAATTGCTGGGTAATTTCACAGAAGCAGAGGAGAACAAATTAAATGAGAGAAACTGAAATAGAAAAGAACATAAAATCTCCTTGAAGAGCCAAGGGCTACTGGTTGTTTTGTCATCACACTGCATCAAAGGAACAGAAAGAAGCAAGTCAGGCTACTGATTTGCAAGGAACAGTTTGCCTGGGACAGCTGCAATAGTTTCTACCTCTACCTGTCTGTTCTCTCTCTTTCCAAGAGGAATGAACTTCCACATTTACAGCCTGCAATAGCAACAGAAACTACTATGGATGCCTGCTTCCTCTAAAATGAAAAACTGTGATTTGTGGCAGCTAAGCAGTTTCCTCATGATCAGGTGAGCAGTTCCTGCAGCAGGTGCAGAATCCTCTAAAGGAAAAGGGAAGATAAATGAGTAGGACAGAAACAGTTACAGCTACCTGCTGATAAGATGCCTCTGTTGATTTGGGAAACAAAATACCAAAAAAGACAAAAAAAAATGGAGATCATTCTGCTTACAAATTCAAGAAAAAAAAACAGTAGGTATTGTGATACTTCTACTTTGAATATTAATTATTTTCTGATTAGATGGAAATTGAAATAGGTTTTCTAACCGTTAAAGTTTCTGGAAAGGAAAGCTAAGCACTTCTCAAATAGAGGTTGGTACATTTATGATGGAAATTAATATCTCATCCAGGTTTATTATATTATATAATCTA